>CM042436.1:31594041-31709041 GCA_023631565.1 Gymnocephalus cernua
AGTTGAAACATTACAGTTTTATCAGGTACATCACAACAACGTCACACATTACCTCGCTGCAAAGAGTTGGACAAAGGGTAAAAAAAAATTTAAAAAAGATGACGTGATGGATGGAAGAAGTTATTGTGAAAAACCACACTTCAATCACCAATAAGACCTTAACCACCTGCATGGACTGCAGTGTACAAAATATGGAGAACACAGACCTACAATACATAGGACACAGTAGAGGTGCATGAATCGATTAGTTGTCAATTATTAAATTAATCGGCAACTATTTTGATAATCGATTAATCAGTTTGAGTCATTTTTTATTAAAAAAAAAATAAGATTTCTCTGATTCCAGCTTCTTCTTGGATATTTTGTAGTTTCTTCTCTCCTCTGTAACAGTAAACTGATTATCTTTGAGTTTTGGACAAAACAAGACATTTGAGGACGTCATCTTAGGCTTTGGGAAACACTGATCCACATTTTTCACCATGTTTTGACATTTTTATAGATCAAACAACTAATTGATTAATCGAGAAAATAATCGACGGATTAATCGACTATGAAAATAATCGTTAGTTGCAGCCCTAGGACACAGTGTGTGAGAAGAGGCAAGACCAGAGTGTAATTCACACTTACGTTGAAAGCATATCTAATGGCAGAGTAAGGAGAGAGCTCACAGAGCCAGTAAATACACACTTGTAGATACGACCTGTTAGAAAAGCAAACAAAAAAAGACAACATGAGAATCATTTCGTAAGTGACAACTGGTGTGAAACTTAAACGCTGCTCCAATTGTATTGTACTTCATGCTAAATAAAACATTTATTTACAGCATGAGCAAATTAATGAAAGACATTACTTTAGCTCAGTTCCAGTCATATGTGGCTTATTTGAGTTTTGATTGTTGCTAGTTCTTCTAAAATGTATACTGATTGACGTTTATTTTCAATTCAACTTTTCCCTTTACTGCGTTGGAAGTTAGAGGATGAATATAATATGCTGAAACTTTAACAACTGCTGATAAAATCTCCTTTCATTTTTGTTTTTACAATGGAATGGTGTGACTTACATGCTGTGAGAGGCACCACGCCTAGCCAGGCAAAGGCCACCAGTGTGTAGTGGAACCAGTATCTAATGGCTGTTCCAATACTGGCAACCAGCCCTGCACAGATGTCCTGGACAGGCAAGCGAGATGGCATGTCAGGAGAGTAGACTGGGGAAAAGAGAGAACGAGGGAGGTAAAAGTGAGAGAGGTAAGTAGTCAAAGTTAGGCACTTAGAGAGGAGCTAAGAAATAATTAGTAATGCATTTAGTGTATTCATCTAATTTAATGACAAACAACTTACTTGGTGTAAATGCAAACCTGTGTTTGCATAATTCACAGTATTCTTTTCTGCTGTGTTTCAACCACTGCAGCAAGCTGTGGAAAAAAGGACACCTTGTGAGTTTACTCTTTTTATCCTTTGGAAACTATATGTGCAAGAGTCTTCCTCCATGGCCCTGCAGAAAAGTCACACAACATTTTTTCATGATTCATAGCTGAAACATTATTACTCCCTAGCTCGAAAAAAATATTTTCCTTTTGTGTCTGGTTGTTAAAGGTATAATAATAATATAATGGAGGATTTTCCCGAATTTTAGAAAAGAACCGCCCTCTCCACTTTTTGAAAAAATGCACACGCACAACACTACCTGCTCTGAGAGGGAACGCCTATTAAACGTGTGCACGAGAGAGCATGCGCACGCCTAGTTCTCCTTGTGCACGCTCTGTTTTTTTATATACTGTCTATGGTTTATATGTTTCCAAAAGAAGATTTGCACTTTTTCCACTATATGTCAGACTCGCCACCGGTAACTGAAAATCTATTTACGACAAGCATCTCTATAGCTAACTTTAGCATGCTACAGGCCAACAAACAAGCTATCGTCTAGCATCTGTCTATCATCAGTCTGCGATTACTGTACCTTTCATGAATAAATGTGGAGTATTTTATGTATCATTCAAACACTTTGATACAGAGTAATGTTATATGGGTTGTAGTGGTGATGGTGAATAGCGGTAATGCCAACATGGTAATGAATTCTGTATGGAAGACAGAAATAATACACTGGTTGTAGCGTGTGAGATACTGTGAATGTTGACCTGGTATAATGCAGTGTCGCATTTGTAATATGTAACCAACTCGGTTGATAGTTGTTTTGTAAAATGGTAAGAAATATGCAGTGTTGTTAGTTATTGTTATTTAAGTTTATGAACAGGGGTGGGAGTCAATAAGCTTGTCTTCTTCCCACTCCTTTTCGAGCTGTAATGTAAATTATTTTTTTCTTTTGTTCTTGTTTTCTTGTATTATGTATATATATATTTCTGTTTTTCTTTCTTCTTTAGCTCGAAATAAAATATTCAAATCAAAAAAAAAATCAAAAATCAAATCAAAATCTAAGTTGTTTTTTGCGGGGAGAAGGCGGTCGGGCTATGGTCGGGCCAGAGAATAGACAGTATATAAAAGGCCGCAGAAAGCGAAAACTACCTAGAGACGAGCACGTACGATGGCCTTACGTAAACATATCAGCAGAATGATTGACAACTAGGAGGACCAATAGTCTTGATGATCCACCCGTAAAAAGAAAATCCTCCACTATACCTTTAACTTTTAAACTGTATTGAGGTACATTCCCGTAAAGCAATGTGTTTGTTATAATCCCTGCTATTCTATAACCTCCCCGTGTTGGAATTCACTACAACATCTGTGAAAGCAAACAGATTGATAGATATAAAAATGTAGACAGATAGCAAGCAAACTGCAACCTTAAAGATACAACCTAACCTAGTGAATTTCTACATTTTAACAACACGGTCATTGAACATACCATTCCTGATGGATAAACTTGATGCTACCAGTGCAGACACAGGGATGGTAGAGTGGCTTGTCCTGGCTGCCCTCTGACCGACATACCCGACAGATGTCCGCTGTACATGAGGCACACAATAACATAACTTGGCCAACCATCCTACTTCAGAAATATTTCATTTTATTAAATAGGCATGTTGCATTTCTATCCAATTTTATTCAACAGATGAGTAATTTAAGTTGATCCAAACTCATCACACACCCTTGATATAATGTCAAATGCTGAAGAAATGCATGCAAGCTTTCTGCAGAACATAACACTGTTGGTAGGTTGGGATAGGATGAGTAAGTGTCTTCAGTGAATAGAATAGGACAGGGCATATACTGACAGTAGGGAAAACTGTTGGATTACCTGTGTCACTGGATGACCAAACTAAAATAACTATAATTAGGCCAGGGTGCAAGATCACAATACCAGTGAGGATATCTTAATATATAAACATTTAGCTATATTCAAAATATGAATAAGTAACTTATATCAATGAGTGAGCGAATGACCATTATCTTTCCTGTAGCATAAATAGCGCTCAGAGAAAATGTGTTTGCTGCATTAGTCAATGAATGACCATTAACGTTACTAGAGGTTGAGAGTATTTTACATTTTGTATGTAAGTGTAAAATGAGCCTTGTCGATAGGTCAACTGGCTGGGCCGCCCGGTGTGTCAACGTAACGTCAGCTAGTTTATCATACTGTACGTAATATTATGATAACGGTTGAATAAAACGTATTAAACGTAAGCGTGTAACGTTAACTAAGCTACTTAACTAGCTAGCTAGTTACGTAGCTAGGACTGTAATGTCCCGTCCTCTAATTTTAACCACTAGCTAACGTTACATCACACATGTGGTAGATGTAACGCTAGTGTTTATGAAAGCAAACAGAAACCTAACGTTGCTGACTTCATTTACAACAGCTGACATCTAACGGGTGTAAATGAATGCCAGTTAGCTAACTAATGCTAATTGGCTAGCTAGCTAGCGGTTTCTGTAGCCAATTCTGGTGAACCTTTGTCAACATATAGAAACGGGCGTATCAGTAAAGAATGAGTTAGAATGTCACACAGACATCGTTAGTATCGGTTTTACCAGTTAACGCCAACAATAAGAGCAATCGAGTTTTAACATTAGCTACCTTCCTCAGCGGTGTCCATCTTGACTGGCCCTGCTTCACAACGGTCAGGCTAGTCCGTCAGTATAAAAGCGATGACGGCTAGCTGTCTACGTGGAAACATTTCAACTTAGTTGAAGATCCGATTATCTTTGACGTGACCATACGTTTCGAAAGAATTATAATAAATAAAGCCTTTTCACTTCATAGTAGATCAGCTAGCTAGCAGTCAGGTTATGTTCACATACTAGCTACCACTTTTGTGATTGTGCGGTAATTTCACCACTAGATGGAAGACGAGCGCAATCAGCCAGCTTGACAACTATGATCATTTTATTTATAAATACACAAGCCTCAAATAGAACACAATGCAGGAGTTTTCTGTACATAATAGTACCATACAAAATATTATGGTGAACAATCTTCTGTCGTAAAAAGCCCTGCCGATTGTGAACAGCTCACCCGGAAACTAAAGGCAGGAATCATTTAGAAACCTGTACCTCACTCAAAATAGCATGAATGTTTTTTTCCAAGTTCACCATACACAAAATAACACCCTAAATTCCAGAAAGTGGTTTTTTTTTTATAATATGGACACTTTAACATGTGTGTAACCACTCCCCAAGCCCACACCCAGGGCTACCTGGTTGATCCTGCCAGTATGCTTGTCTCAAAGATTAAGCCATGCAAGTCTAAGTACACACGGCCGTACAGTGAAACTGCGAATGGCTCATTAAATCAGTTATGGTTCCTTTGATGTGTCAATCAGTTGCTTTTTCCTACTTTGCTCCATCATTATGATCATTAATCAAAGATCACTGACGTTGATCTGAACTCGTTGTAGCACATTTTAAAAAAAGAACATCCCAACAATTTCAGGTCCATCTCAGAGTAGCATTGCATGGAAAAAAATAAAAATAAGACCATCCCAGAGTTGCAACGCAGGATTGGTATTTATGTGTGTGAATGTGGTGTGTCCTCATATTCTGGTGTTGTCTTCCTTGTCATTCCATGTTGCAGGTGTGATTTAAATGCCTTGGCATCGTACACCCACACAGTGTCTATGCCCTCCCCAGCGGTATTTTCAGGGACCCAAGTAGGGAAGGGAAAGCGGCATGCCACCACCTTGGCTGTACTCGGTAACTCGCTTGCTAGCTTCAGCTCCAGCTGATCCATCTGCAAATACAGACAGCAACAACAAGTATATTAAGTGTTATACTTACTGGGGGAAATCAAATATGGAGCCTTAAGGATAAACAAACAAAGAAATAATTACAATGTTGATAAAAAGAAATACTGTAGGGCAAACAGAAAAACTCACCATTTGAGGGACTCCAAATATGACAACATTGGAGTACTGAGCAAAACTGACCTACCAAAAGAATCAGAAAAGACAGTGAAAAGATGTTTATTGTTTTCATGTTCTTACATTAAGTGACACTTCATGTATGTAACAAGAAAAAGACATTAAATGCTATAGTAAAATAGATGCCTTCCCCCAACATTTGGTCATGAGTCAGTCACTACATACAACCCCAAATCTGAAAAAGTTGGAACAGTATGGAAAACACAAATAAAAAAAGAAAGTAGTGATTTCTAAATGTACTTTGACTTGTATTTCATTGCAGACAATACAACAGCACATAATTTAATGTGTTCCTCATGATTTCTATTGTTTGTTTTTTTCCAAAAAAACAAAATTCCTATTTTGGTTCTTGCAACACATTTAAAAAAAAGTTGGAACAGTAAAGCATTTACCACTTTGTAATGTTGCCACTTAAAATACATTTAGGGACTGAAGACACCAAGTGATGAAGTGTTTCAGGTGTAATTTTGTCCCATTCTTGCTGCAAACAAGTCTTAAGGTGGGCAACAGTACGGGGTCTTCGTTGTCGCATTTTGCGCTTCAAAATGCGCCACACATTCTCTATTGGAGGCAGGTCGGGACTGCAGGCAGGCCAGTCAAGTACCCGTATCCTCTTCCTCCGCAGCCAGGACTTTGTAGTGTGTGTAGAATGTGGTTTCGCATTATCTTGTTGAAATATGCATGGACGTCCCTGGAAAAGATGTCTTCTTGAAGGCAGCATATTGTGCTCCAAAATCTCTATGTACTTTTCAGCATTAATGGTGCCATCACAGAAGTGCAAGTTACCTTTGCCAAGGGCACTGACACAACCCCATACCATGACAGACCCTGGCTTTTGGACTTGTTGCTGGTAACAGTCTGGATGATCCTTTTCTTCTTTGGTCCGGAGCACACGGCGTCCATTTCTCCCAAAAAATACCTGAAATACTGATTCATCTGACCACAGTACACGTTTCCACTGTGTGATGGTCCATCCCAGATGCCTCCGAGCCCAGAGAAGACGACGGCGCTTCTGGACACTGTTAACATAGGGCTTCCTTTTGGCACAGTACAGTTTTAACTGGCATTTGTGGCTGTAACTATGTATTGTGGTACTTGACAAAGGTTTGCCAAAGTAGTCCTGAGCCCATGTGGTAATATCGCTTATAGATGAATGACGATTCTTGATGCAGTGCCGCCTGAGGGATCGGAGATCACGGTTGTTCAGCTTAGGCTTGTGCCCTTGTCCTTTACGCACTGAAATTCCTCCACATTCCTTGAATCTTTTAATTATGTGATGCACTGTAGAAGGTGAAATAAGCATATGTCTTCCTATCTTTCTTTGAAAACATTGAGGAACATTTCAATAACTTTCTCACGTATTTGTTGGCAAACTGGCGATCCTCGGCCCATCTTTGCTCCGAAAGGACTAGACCTTTCTTGGATGCTGCTTTTGTATCAAATCATAATTACAATCACCTGTTGACATCACCTGTTTCAAATCACATCATTTGACCAATTTTCCTGATTACTAGCCCTAAATTGCTCTTGTGTGTTGCAGGTCTGAATGACAGGAAAGGATGTATATTTACAAATTAAATTAGGTTAACCAGACAAAACATGAAATATTTTGTGTTCACATTGTCTGCAATGAAGTACAAGTCAAAGTACATTTAGAAATCACTACTTTCTTTTTTTATTTGTGTTTTTCATACTGTCCCAACTTTTTCTGATTTGGGGTTGTACTTTACTATACTAGTAATCAGGTATCACTGACCTTCCACAAGTCAGAGATGTGGAAGGAGGTGGAGCGGTGGACTCCCTCTCTCAAGGCCTTGTAGCGAGAAAACCACACCAGCCAGGGGTTCAGCTCAAAGCCTGATGCTTGAAACCCATGCTTGGCTGCTGCTATCACCTGCGAGAGGAAGGAGGATGAAGGGAAATTCAATATATCAACAACAAAGTATAAACAATGTACAGCAACTGTAGCAGCATTTGGATTTAAAGCAAGTCTGGTAATACTTTTGAGAGTTTTTTCAGTGGTGTTTCTGCAGCACATCATACATAAAATGTAAGTTAGACTGGCCAGTGATAGATGTTCCCCGCCCCCTTGGGTTTTCCATTGCTGAAGTTTAAATTTATGTAAGCGGTGCTTTTTTTTAGACATGAAGAAGACAAGTTCATTTGTTCAAGGTTCAAATAAAAGTGAAAATTACCTGCAGTATCAGTATTGTGTAAAGTGAAGAATATGTGTGTATATATATATATATATATATATATATATATATATATATATATATATATATATATATATTTTATGTATATATGTAAAGAAATGTTTCTCAGTTTCCCCAAGAAAAATTGTTTAGCTCAGTGGCAAGTGTCATTTTCTTTTACTAGGGCCCGGCTGAGGCCGGTCACAGACTGATGGCAGCATTAATGTAGAGCCTGTGATAACAGAATCATGGACGAAATCGCAAAATTGAGAATTTAAAAAAGCTTTAAGAGAGATTCCATAGTGTCCTACTTTATTTAAGTCGGTGCTGAAAGCTAACTGGAGATTTGAAAATACTGTATGACTACGTCTAAGGTTCCAACCGAGCCGCCCCACTGTAACTGTAGTTTAAAGGTCCTATGACGTGGTGCTTTTTGGATGCTTTTATATAGGCCTTAGTGGTCCCCTAATACTGTATCTGCAGTCTCTTTTATATAGGCCTTAGTGGTCCCCTAATACTGTATCTGCAGTCTCTTTCCCAAAATTCAGCCAGAATTACACTAGAGCCAGTCCTACAATGAGCTTTCCTTAGGATGTGCCATTTCTGTGTCTGTAGCTTTAAATGCTATTGAGGAGGAGAGAGGGTAGAGGGGTGAGGGGGGGGGGGGGGTGTGGCCTTGCCAAACTGCCATGCTTCACTTGTTTGCAAGCCATGATGTCTCTCTCTTTCTCATGGGTGGGCAAAATTCTCTGGGCGGGCAAAGCAGAGAAAGGGGAGGTAACCTTTCCCCTTATGACATCATAAAGGATAGATTCCAGATTGGCCCATCTGAGCTTTCATTTTCTCAAAGGTGGAGCAGGATACCCACGGCTCGGTTTACACCTATCGCCATTTCTAGCCACTGGGGGACCATAGGTAGGCTGGGGGAACTCATATTAATGTTAAAAAACCTCATACAGTGAAATGCTCATGCCATGGGACCTTTAAAAATGTCTTAAAAATACATTAAAAAAATTACCAGTCTTCCCAATGGCTTAGGCCTAGTAGGGGGGCAACGTAGGCCCAGTGGGCCACCAGGCTTGCAACACTGGTGGAAACACTGCTTCTGCAACATTACCTCTGGCACAGACCAGCAGTTCAGTAGCAGTACAAACTGTGTTATGTGTTCCTTAAGGTGGTCAGAGGTCCAGACAGCAACACTGGAGCTGGTAGAGATTCCTCTGTTGCTCAAGGGCAGTGCTTGCATGCCAGGTTGGAACCAATACCCTCCCACTGAAGTCATCTGATAACTCAACCACTCTTCTACTTCTTCTATAGAGGTAAATACTGTTGGTGATATGCTCACTACACTGATTAAATCTCAATTTGCCTGTGGCATATCATATTTTCCTCTCCATCTGCCTAATATATATATATATATATATATATATATATATATATATATATATATATATATATATATATATATATATTACTAATATATTAATTTGAGATTTAGTCAGCCTAATGACCATGGCACCAACATTGTCGTTTACTTCCAAAGCAGTGGTTCTGTTTATCTTGGTGTTAGGTCAATTATTTGTATGACACTATACCCACAAAGTAAGACAACACAACACTTACTATCCTTCCATCTCCACTCCCAATGTCCACGAGGGTCCCTGATCTGGCTCGCAGCACCCCGAGGACATTCTCCACCTGAGCTGTGGTCGCTGGGACAAACGGGAGACAGACCTTTCTCAGGGCAGGAGCAACAAACGGAGCAGCTACTGCATACAGGGCGACTAGCGACCCTCCCAGCACCCCCGTGACGATGACACCGAGGCGACTTTTGCTCTTTTTCTCCTTGACACCGCTCTGTAACTGGCCTGCCGGTGCTGAGTCCAGAAAAATTCCCTCTTGTGACATGCTGCTAGCTTAACAAAACGCGTTAAAAACACCTAGCATTAGATAACTTTAGCTGAACTTGAACTGCATGAATGACAGCTAGGACTCTGTTGACCAAGCTAGACAGCTACCCAACAAGGTCATTAAATGCCATCAATAAAATCAGATGACGTTATAATTCAAACCGTATATGTGCATTAAGCGCAAACGAAATATTATAAAACAAAGAATTAGCTTCTGAAAATGTGATGGTCCTGTAGTTCTCTTCTACCAAAAGATGACTTGTGCAGCGATGTTACAAGCCCGAGAGGATAACAAACATAAGCGAACAAAGGTTCCTGTCTGTCTTCGTTCCGGTGATGTGTGGAAGTCTGTTCCCCCTTTTTCCCTCCTGTTAAAATCTTAATACATCAATGGTTAACATGCGTAGCGACCCCCTCCGTATTTAGGGTTAGGGGTTGGCTCAGTTTCGGCTGGTCAGTGTGCATGGATGTATTGTAGGGTCCGTGCCGTAAATGCATAAATGGTTTTGTTGTTGTTGATGTGTTTTATTTTTTTACAGTCTATAATAAATACACACACGCACGCATTAAATGACAATCCCAAAGTGCCATGCAGAGTAAAGGAAACACATATTTAATGAAATAAATAAATAGAGACAGACAGTCATAAAATCAACAGAAATAAATCACCCAGATGAACCCCGCCAGGGACAATGAAAAACACATAATCATTAATAAATACTCCCAAAAAACAAAAACAAATGATTAAATAATATATCCATTTACACAGCAACAGGAATTATAAATTTCAAGCCCACTGGGTATCTGCAAAACAGTATTTTGCATGAACTATCTGTCTTTTCCTATTTGATTCTGGACCTGTGTGCTCAACACAAAACATCTTGTTTGTTGGAGGAAAAGGAATCCTGCTTGCTTTGGTAGTGCAATAATGTCCACACATATGGGAAACATGATAACGCATTAATTATCTAGAAAATAATCTCAAATATGATGTAGTCATAAATATGTTCTACCCCAGAGTTAAAACAAGGAACAAAAAAAGGGAAGAAAAGGAACTGATGCATTTGAATGAGTGGGGATTTAATGATCTTAGTCAAATCCTGACAGTTTATTTACCTGCCTCTCCCATCCACAGTCACATTACCAAAGCAATGTATTATTCAAGATGTAGCCTACAGCAGTTGCTCCTAAACTCCTTGGTAGAGCGGTATTTATTATTATAATTACTAGTGTGTTTCACAAGCTCCAGTCCACTCTATTTATGTTGTATACAATGTAAAACTTCCATTTCATTTGTAGTATGGGACCAAGAAACACTAAAAAGATCTGTAAACACCAGCATTAATTCCAATGAATTAAACTGAAATCTAATTTAAAAGTCAGGGTTTTCATATCATCACTAAAAGAATTGAGGTGTTGATCTCTTTTGACCATTCTCATGTGTCCCCTCACATTAGAAGTCATTAGACAGTGTACGGTGGACAGTGTGGTCCAGCCCTGATGTGCCATGGTGGATTTGATGGTGGTGCATGTGGTGCTGGTTAGTGTTGGGACCATCATCCATCATCAAATCATCCTCCTCCTCCTCCGCCCCGTACCCTTCAGCCCCGTCCTGAGAATAGCTATGCTTCATCACCAACATGCTCCTTCGACCTGCTGGTGTGGTGTGGTGGGAGAGGCGCGATGACTGCAGGCTCATCATCGGCGGCGGCATCGGCGGCGGCACAGAAGCCCCCCCATCGGCCGCGATGGTGGCGTCCCTCATGCTCAGATTGCTGCGGCTACCATGGACACTGCCATGCACGCTCCCATGGAAAGACCCACAATGGTGGTCACGGATGCATTTAGAGGAGGAGCGGCGGAGCTTGTGGAACTTCTCAAAGTCCTCGGCCAGGGCGGCATCAGTGAGGTCGCCAGATGGGGTGCGGCGCAGAGTGCAGAGCTCATAGTGAGGAGGCTCAAACCCAGGGTGGAGGAGGGCAGGGTCAAAGTCATCTCTGTGGATATGTATTGGAAAGAAGACACACAAACACCAATGTAGTACATAAAATGTTCAGGAAAGTTGATAGTATTTCTCAAACTGATTATAAACCCCAACCAACTTTGATTGTAGGTGTAAAGATGTGACAGTGATACATATCCTTATGTAAGGTAAGCGTTACGAGAGGTCTTTTGAGAAGTTAGTTGATAGGGCGAGTGCTAACACGGGGCATGAGGGGGCGTGTTGGTTAATTAGATTTAGCGTGGAGATTGTTTCAGGAGATTGTTTCCAGCTGGAGATAATCACGGAAGTGGGCCGCTGACAACTGCAAACCATACGCTTCTACACGGAGCACACTATTCAAGACAAAGACGCTGAAAGACTACTTTTGTTTTCCCACAACTCTAGCTTTTGTAAATACACCTAGAAGTAGGAAATATATACACATAGGAAAGACATAATCGCAGTTCGGGCAATTTTAAATTAATAACAAAATTTTTCTGACTCCAAAAGGTGTTTTATATTTAAAGTAATGTTACTTAATCATCTACACAATATCAACTAAATTAATTGACCCTTTAGCTGCGTAGCACCATGTTGCATTTACCCAAATATGAACTGGTTACACTGGCACCAGTAGGTTGAGGTCAAGCTCTTGTTGGACAAGTCATTACATTTTTGAAGCTGTGTTGAGGTTTTTTGTTTGTTTGTTTGTTTGTTTGTTTTTTGCCACTATAGGGGACAGAAGAACAAATTAAAAACAACATTGTCATAAATCCATCCAAAATGTTCCATCCAAACGACAGGAAGCAACATTAGCATTAATTTGGAGTCATGCTTAAGGCCAATATTCACTCTCCTTCTACTGGTGGTTTGGCCTCTACAAACTCCTGAGGAAAAACATCTAACAAATGAGCTGCAAAATGTACCACAATGTTTACCAGCTAGTCACTGTCTGCAGTCAGGTAGTGTACAGTGGGTTTATCAGAGCCTTTTCTGCTGAAAATGTCTGCCTGCTGCTGGAAAGGAGGTTGGTGAGAGCATAGTTTATGAGCCATTGTTTTAATACAAATATTGATTAGTGAAGCATGTAAATCCCTCCATTGTCATGAGTACCTTGCAAAAAATATAGAATTTTGTAATGAGATATGCTGTGAGAATGACATTTCACCTGCGGATGATGTATTTCTTGCGAGGCTGTTTGACCTGGATGATGACAGAGATGATAAGCAGGATGACAACCAGGCCACAGGTTACTCCAATGATAGCGAGGTTAGTGTTATCCAGCGTGTCCAAGATACTGGCTTTCCTCTTTTCTAGTTAGGGAGATAACATGGATAAGAATTACTTCATGTTCAACCACAGCCAACATATGGTTTCTTAGTCTTTGTGTCAGGGTACCTTTGCAGTGATTCTCATCCCATGGAAAAACACAGTTTTGGATCCCATTGCAGACCAGGGTTTGGTTGATGCACATGTTACTATGGCAAAAGAAAGTTCCACTATCACATGGTGCTGAAAAACAAAGAGTCATGCAGCTGTTAGTGTAGGGTATATACAGTATACTGTATATATAATGTGGGTATGTATTGTGGGTTTATATTTTATGCGGCATTCTCCTCCCCTCCCGCTATCTCTGCAATTGCAAGGGTACCGTCGAGAGACGAGATTTGGGAACTTCGGTCGGTAAGGGCTTACGCCGAAATTATCAGACAAATTAACGGAACAACAAGAGACTCGGTTATATGACCAAATTACGAACGTCGACGATGACTGTCATCCACTCCACAGCACTATCACAAAGCAGAAGAGCATGATCAGCTCAAGACTACACACACTGCCATGTACAACTGACAGACTCTACAATACTTCACTAAACGGAACAGGAGAGATAGACTTCTCTGCATAGTCTGTCTGCCTCTCCTCCCTCTCCACCACTTCCACTACCTCCTATAACAATAGTTATGTACTGACTGTCCACTGGCCCACTGTCTACTGCGTACACTGTTAACACTGTTTACTGGCTATATTAGCCCATATGCACGACCCCTCCCTTTACCCTTTATCCTTGCACTATTGGACTTATTTGCACTACCACCACGACACACACTTTCATAGAGCACCTTACCATAGAGCACCTTACCATAGAGCACCTTACCATAGAGCACCTTACCTGCTCTGGCACTGCAAGCGTCTCATGCCTATACCTCTCTTAGTACATTCATGTGGATTTTTTATTTAGTATCTTTTCTTTTATTGTCCACATTATTCATGTGGGTTTGTTTATTTTTTATTTTATCATCCTGTTTATGATGTACTGTCTGTTGTGTATGCTGTCTGTAAGCTACTGGGACCTTGAATTTCCTCTTGGGGATCAATAAAGTATCTATCTATCTATTGCTGAAGTAAATCCAAAACAATTAAGTGTAACAACTCTTTTACATTACAATTAGTCATTTGATTCATTGTTAATACTGAATATTGATAAGTGCAGCTTCAATGTATAATTAAATGTATACAATTTGAAATGGTTTGATTAAATGAATGCTTTGATCTCTACATTCTTGATTTTATTTAATATGTTGCTACACATGCCTCTTGTAAATAATGGGCATTTTCTGCTTTGGACTAATACACCTTTTCTAAATAACCCTTTGCAAGAATGTTATTAGTGACATGTTTGAGGAATCCCTAAATAATACATTGAGAAGTAACCAAAATGCCGCTGGAGAAGCTAAGATTTTATTTTTGGGACTTCTACTCTCACACATAGACACCTTTTACACCTGTAAAAGAATGCTTGCAGATAACTGGAGATTCACTTACGCTCATGGAAAGTTGTAAAGAGGATCCTGAATTTGCTTTTCCTGCTTCCCTCATCTGCCCACATTCTCACCACGCCCTCAGAGGTCACCAGCATGACATCATTGGCCACTGTGGAGCAGAACTTATTCTTCAGGTGCTCAACCGAACTGCTACCGTCATAGATGGCAACAAAATTACGTTTGCACTCATTCGAGTTGTGCATCTCATACTCCAGGAAACGCAAGTAGATCTGTGAGTAAAAGAGAGAATAGGACATTTTTCTTTTAGTGCTTTTTTGTACCAAAATTATCCCTGTTAAATCATTATCTTCATGGCTTATGCAAACACTTTAGCATTTCAGCTAACATTAGCAATGTGCTGCTGTGGATGGAGGCAGCACCAAAACATATTTTAGCCACCTAAAGAAAGTCCTACTTAAAATGATCAATATCGGTTTAAGTGTACGCTATATTTAGAATATTTTCACCGCTTTACCTTGCCGTCAGACAGCCTTTTTGATGGGGAACTGAAGCCATTATCTATGCTCTCATCAAAGCCACCAGACTACATTGACAAAAACTGTAATTTTACCTCACAGAACACCAGAGTCGTTTTACTGTGTGACTTTGGTGAATCCGAACGTACCCTTTAAAACACCAAAGTCACACAATTACAGAAACTAACCGATCGAGGCAGTGGTACACTACCTATGTTCTGGGAGGTAAAATTACTGTTTTTGTCAAAGAATCGGGTGCTGACCGTCATCTCCTGTAGACCTCATACAACCCCACAAAATCCAAACTATGCATTTAAGTGTTGTCTGTGACTTTTGAAAATGTGTTTGAAGTGCTTCGATATAAGTTTTGGTCCAAACTTCCCTAACCAACTGGAAGTCAACTTCATTTCAAACAGAAATAAAGGTAAACCACAACTAACAGACAAACAGCTAAACACCACTACCACATAACAAGACCAACAACAGTCTGACATATACAGACCCTAGATCTTGGTGGTGCCTTGATGTACCACCTGCAGTCTACAGCCTCAGTCTGCATCGCCCGGCTCTCCGCGGCTATCTGGGCAGACTCCACAAAGCCTTCCGGTCCGCTCAGCTCAAACTCACAAACTGTGGATAACAATATTTCAATTTTACTGACTGTGAAATGGTAGAAAGAGTCTGGGCAATATTTTTACTTCAGCAGAAATGAGGACTCAAACACACAAAAGTAATGTAGGTAATAATTTGTATGAACACATACCGTATGGTAATCACAGTTAGCAGTAACTACATTTAATCAAAGCTGCTGATATGCAGCAGGTCTGATATGATGCTGTGACTTATCAACATACAAGTTAAATACTCACATGGCAGAGCTGGCAGTTCCCCAACCCCTTTGAACTCTGGATCTAAAAGCAGAACACAATATTGTGAGAAAAAAATAAAACTTTGGAACGATTACTCAAGCCACAATTAGGGGCCACATTTTTTTAAAAAGGGCTGCAGGAAAAAGTGTGGGTCACACAATGAAACAATTTCAAACTTTACTCTTGCTGAATGTGAGGCTTAAAAGAGAGAGAATCCTCAATTAAGAATCCTAGGTATTTGTCTTAAGTACAGACTCAATCACATTGCCCTAAAACGTAATATGGAAGGATATTGCTCAACATAAAAAAAACACAGCTGGCCAAGGCTTACATAATCTATTTACGAGCACATTCGCTCTGCCCTCATTTAAACTCCCCTGAAATCCTGATGCCCTTCATCAAAAAAAGAAAAACACACTTTGCATCAGACAGGGAGGAGAAATTGTTTTCTAAACCTTTGTGCTGATGAATCTACTTGCTAGGTGGATTATAAATCTTGATATACCGGCTTAGTTCAGGACAGATTAGGCCCCACCAGCAGTCGCAACCTGGTGATAAAAAAGTCCCTTTTTTGTTTTCTAAATTCTCCTGGAAGTACTCAGTTTGATATTGTGTGAGGGAACCTCAATAAAATGCCAAATAATACCACAAATACATGTATTGACACCAAGTCAACTACAGGAAAACTGTGTTTTAAAGGACAAAGCGTGAAGTGGAGAGTGAGTTTATTTTAAAACCATAATTTCCCATATCTTTAAATATTTTTAGCATTTGTAATCCAACACATTGGTCAGTAGCTATGATGTAAGAAGAGCAGGTGATGGACTCCACTGAGGTTCAAATCAACAAGGACTCTTATTAATCCTCTTGTGTTTCTTAACCCGGCCTGTTTTAGCCTTGTCCATAATATTCACATGTATTCCTGTGTGTGTGTGTGTGTGTGTGTGTGTGTGTGTGTGTGTGTGTGTGTGTGTGTGTGTGTGTGTGTGTGTGTGTGTGTGTGTGTGTGTGCGTATGAGAGTGAAAAAAATGTAAAACGAGATGAAGGCAAGATATAGGATGGTTTATGTAAATCCTTTCATAGTATTATAAAGCTTCTGGTACAAACAAAATATTGAAGATTAAAACAACACATGTAGCCTATAATCACTTGAACCAATGTGTAATCAAATAACCTAATTGGTATGACATTTGACTATGATTTTCCACTTTGTTCTGACCAATTAAATAGTGTGAACAACAACAAACCACCCGCTTTGAATGTTATCAGCCAATTGAATGGCAGGTATCAGTTGTTTGTCACCACCAGATATAGGGAGGTATGGTACTACCCTACCTCCTAGTCACTGGCTTTTCCCCATACAAAGCTGAAAACTAAAGGCTCTGACAGTGACAGTGTAACAGTCGAACAGTCTGGCGAGGTCAGTGACTCGATTCTGTGTGGTGTGTTCCGTGCCGTCATCCATTGGAAGGGCCATCGGCCTTCATTTTGTAGGGTAATAGTCGGGAGGGCTCAAATGACCAATCTGATTGGGGGAGTGCTAACCCGGAAACAGGGAGCCGAATGGCCGTGACTAGTGTCTCTCAAAATCTGATGAAAATCTTTTAAACTGACATTTGTTGATCTGAAATGAAGACAGATTCAGCAACTGCATGGCCTATTTCTCGCTTAAAATGTTTTCAGAAACATGTTTCGGTGAACTATTTTAGTACAAAATCCAAAATCTGGATGCAGCAACCAGACCCACGTGACGCGTTCGTCCAGTCAGCTGCCGGATTTCATTTTTGGCCGACAATACAGATTAGCACCGCCTGCTGTTATGGAGACGTATTACGTCTCGTCGCTTCGGTATGTTCTCTGGCATGTTTTGACCAATTCGGGGAGACTGATCAGTCCAACTGCCTTTTCTGCCGATGGTCGCCCCGTCTGGTCTATATGTAGAGGCTTTAAGGGTGACAGAGCTTTTGAAAAAGGGGCTCCTAGACTCTGGAACGCTTTGCGTCATGTTTTAAGAGTGGTGGCCTCTGTTGATATTTTTAAAAAGACCCATCTTTTTAGTCAGTTTAGCCACATTGTTGACTGCATTACTATGCATTTTATTGCTAATATGATTTAATGTGAATTACTGTGATTTATTGTGATTTGTATTGACTATCGATTCATTTGAATGTATTTATTTAGTTGGCCTGTGAAGCACTTTGCGACTCTGTCTGTGATAAGTGATTTTACTTTACTTACTTGCTTGCTTACTAGTTGACTTAGTAGGCCGTTATCATCTATGGCTAGGCTGTAAATGGCATAGTATGAAGAGTGAATGTCTGCATAAGGAGGAAGTTTGGGGTGGTCCTAACCAAAGTAACGTTAGTTTTGTTTGAATTAACAACGGGACTTTCAGAGCGTTAACAAGTGCCAAGCTAACGGCGTTACCATGTAAATAAATGATAATGGTCTAAGGACCCTCCTTTATATTACATGTCATTTAGCTGACACTTTTACCCAAAGCGACTTACAATTGCTATATATATATATATATATATATATATATATATATATATATATATATATATATATATATATATATATATATATATATATATATATATATATCAGAGGCTGCACAACACTGGAGCAACTAGGGGTTTAGTGTCTTGCTCAGGGACACATTGCTTGATGTATCACAGTGGGATTTGAACCCAGATCTCCCACACCAAAGTGTCATATCCACTGCGCCATCACCACCTCTTTTAGCCCATATAAATGAGGCTGATAACCACTGATAATGCCAGTTCAATGGTGAGATAACATTCAAAACAGCTGAACAAACAGATGGAGCAGGTGAACAAACAGGTGTGATCTTGTCCCAAATTTCTGTATGACAATATATTTAAACCTGTAATACGTCTATGGCTACTAGAGGCAGCAGAAACAAGCTGCAAACAAAAAAAGATTATATATATATTTATATAGCTAATTTCTCAGCAGATACGAGCAACATTAGGGTTCATTTGTTATGATGTTTGTGTCCACCTGATGAATGTTAGTCCACTAGTCACTGAAAACAGTTCCCTACTGTGGCTAAAAATGTTGCTCATGAGAGCAGCGAGGCTGAACCAGATCAATGAAGATGTGAGCCAAACCCCAAAACAATGAGCTGAAAGACCTTCAAATGCTCTGCAGCTGAAGGGAACTGTATACAGGTGATTATTTTCTGTGAGTTCATCACTACAAACAAACGCTTTCACAGTCATGTGCTCCATTGTTAACACAAGAGAAGTTAGTGTCATTGAGTAATTTTTTGAGTATGGAAATTGTGTGCTCATGCTCTTTCACAACTGCATAAAACCACATAATCATAAATACCACCTTATGTGATTATTATATGCTTGAATAGAAACGGCATTAAAGGTGCCCTGCCACACGTATTTCATTACTTTGTGGTAATGTCTGAAGTTCTACCATGAAAAAAATGCCTTGGTTACCTTGGTTCAACCCATTCTAGCGTGGTATAGAAAGTGTGCCAATTCTCATTAATATTCAACGAGCTAAGCTGCTTGACTGTGATTGGCTAACAGCTAGCCAATGAGAGCCTGGCTATCAGCATCCTTTACCCAGCACAACTGGCCGAGCTCATGAATAGTAATGAGCTCAGGCAACATGCCGTCAGACTGACCAGCTTTTGTAATTGGCCTGATTTCTCTGCTTATTTCTTTTCAGTGGCTAGAGCTGACAGAGGAGGTAGCAGTTCATGTTCACATTCACAACATAACACAAACACATATGGACCTAACATATTTAAAAAAAATACAAGTAAAAACGGTTTTGTGTGGCAGGGCACCTTAAAACTTCAAGTCTTTGTCAATGTAGCGTGCACTGACACTTTAAAAATACTGCAATTTAAAAAACAAATGTGTGTAAGCATGTGTGCATGTGGGTAGACAAGTTCTCTCCTGCTGCTATCAGTGACGAGTGGAATTAGACAGGAGATTAGAATTTGGCGTGGGAGACTCATTACATTTGATTTGAACAGACAAACAAACAGCTTCTTCTGATCTGCCAATCATGAAAAGTATCTTCCTAAAGTTCATGTTTTAGAAGCCTGTTTTTTTAAGGGAAAATGTTTTTTGCTTGAGCGTTTCAGTTTCTGAAAATATAAATGCTTGATCATGCTTAGTAAGTTAAGTTAGTCTGATCTTTGTGAAAAAATAGTACTAAGCCCTGACATGCTAACAACATCAGCTCCCCAGCAACTTAAAAACTAGAGTGCGTGGGATGGACACACAGGGCTGTATTCTAAAACTGGAGCATCCCCTAAAAATAACAAATGAAAGAAAGAAGAAAGAAGGAAACATAGTGTGAAGGCTAGATGGACAGAGGGATGCAGATAAATCTTTGCCCCCCTTCAGTGTAGGTGGCCTATAAAATCTGCTGTTAATGAAGCCTCTGCCTCGGACTCCCTTAAGCTGCTGCTGCAGCTCAGCGCTGACAAGCTGTATTCCCCTGAAGACAAGCTTTCATTAACTTGTGTGTGTGTGTGTGTGGGTGTGTGTGTGTGTGTGTGTGTGTGTGTGTGTATTTGAATAAAGGCTCCCCTCCTCTTCCTTCGTCAGCTGCAGCTGGTGTGCCTGCACTACAAATGGAAATGATAGTACATTCCCAGCAGCATCCCACCAGACCACTTTTAAATTTGCACTTTGGAATTTTTTGACATCACATACACACAATTAAAAAAAAAATGCATATATTGTACACTGCTCCATATCCTTTGATGGAATTAAAGGATTACTGGGTGTCTCTGTGGTATTGATATTATTCAAATGCGTATCACATTGTGGCACTGGAAAGCACAAGTGTCCAGTGTGCATGCAAATATGTGTTAATGTGTGTTTATTTAGACTATATGACCAGCCAAATGGGGCAAAGACAGAAAGGGAGAAACTGTGTAAAAGAGGTAGCCAGTTTTGGCATGTGGCAGCCAACAAAGTCAAACTAACAGAAGGGTGGTGGATTGGGAGAGAGTGCCAAAGAAAGAAGTCGAAGGCTTAGAGCCATAGTAATACTCTAAACATCCACCCTGCCAGCCAGCCAGAGTGCCAGCTGGTATGATAAGAACAACAATATAGCAGAAATGCAAAATTGCCGTAATAAAATACATTGTCCACTGACTTAGGAAACTCTCCTCCAAAGAAAAGTCTTTTGAAGAAGTACCCCAAAATGACATATTTATGTTAGGTTGTTGTAGAGCGACACAGGAGGTCGACCTCGAAACATCTGACTTTTACAAGAGAGACTGCTGTTTGTTTCCCCCGTTTCCAACCAACAGTCATCGCTGGGTTTTCCCATCACTCACCTTGTGTAAAGTTATACCGGGCAGAGAAACCAATGGCCTCCAGTTCTCCATCAGCCACAAACTTGATGTACAGGTACCTCCCACTAGAGCGGACATATGCTGGGCTTTCCTGCCCACAGAATCGGCCAATGATGGGAGAGAAACCAAAGGGCCCATCGCGGACCTCGATGTGGTCGAACTTACACTCCCAGGATGGCTCGATGGAATACTTGTCATCAAAGAACAAGTCAATGCACTGTCGGGGAGAGGCTGGAGCAGGACGAAAGGTTGAGACAAGGGCTTTACTTTGGGTTCAACATTGGGGAGGTTTAAATGTTGAGCATTACACTTAATTTCCTGCATTCTGGTGTATTTTCTGCAACAATGTTTACCTATTCTGCATCAATGTATGGTGCAAATGTCTTTATTTACTTAAAGGGAAATGTGATAGGTTATTGGGGTTGGTTGCACAGTGCAGATTTGATTATTGGGGGGTTGTAACCCCCGTCCCCCATGTAAATTACGCCTATGGGTTGAGAACAGGAGGGGTGGGAAGTGAGAAGGAGGCTAAAAAGAAAAGGCTGAAAGCCTCACCTTCTATAATGTAGACACATTCCCTCTCAGGCGGATATTTCTCAGGGTAGTTGGGTGAGGTGAAATACCCTCCCTCAGTCTCTTTAACCCACGTCCCACACTGCCCTGCTGGTGTCACACCTGAGTTGTTCTTCACTGGAAACACAGGGTGACAGTGTACAGACAGATAGACAGGCAGATGAAAATGTTCAGCACACCACTTATTCATCATTTCTTCGTTTCAAAATTCTCAAAATGCATTTGAGAGTGCAGATCGGTTGTTGTACACATTGGATTATAGTTTGTACTGTGTACAGGTTTAGTCAAGCTTCTTTACTTGTTAGCATCACAAAGCTAAGTTAGCTTCCTATTTTGAATTGTGGGACACTACACACATACAGTATAGTAATCAGCATGTTTGACACATTTAGGATGTGAAACCTGGCCATTATGTATGGTTTAATATGTAGTCATGTCCTTCCATATTCTCTGGTTAGTAGTCTGCACGATTCGGGGGGAAATATGAATCACGATTTTTTAGCTTAGAATTGATATCACGATTCTCTGCCACTCTGTAAACATAGAGGCTTCAATGAATAAAGAAAACAAAAGTACATACTGGCAATTTAAGTACAGTAGGCTATAAAAAAGTGACATATATAACACATTGAACTAAATATGGCCCTGATACAGGCTCTATCTGACCTCCTTGACCATGTATTTACATAATTAAAACAAGTCAATGTCAATGTAAAATGTTTTCAATAAATTAATTGAAGGAGAAAAAAGAAAAAAAATCAAAGTCATTTAAAAATATAATTGCGAACAGAGGGGGAATCGAGATCACGATTTTATAACGATTTATCGTGTAGGCCTATCTGTGATTGTGATGAAGATTCTGCAGTCTACCCAGTGATATTCTCTGGATATGTCCAACAAACACTCTACGCTGAAGGTTAGGGTTTGATCTGATTTGATTGGATGTGTTACTGAATAATATCGCTTTGTGTGAGAAATGATTTACTCACACTGATTATTTTCATATTTGATCAGTCATTTGTTTAGTCTATAGAATTTCAGAAAATAGTGAAAAATGCTTATCACAATTTCCCAGAGTCTAGGTGAAGTCTACAAATGTGTTTAGTTTGATCAATTCAACTGTATTCAATTTACAAGAAAAGGAAGAAAAACACACACAATTAGCAAATCCTCACATTTGAGAAGCAAATGACTAAATCTAAATGACTAAAACACTTAATCGACTGACAAAATCGATGCTGATTAGTCGGTCAAATTAATCCATAAATTACAACTGTTTTAGTGATAATCTGAACCACAATACAGTTTTTCTTGGTTTTCAAAGTAAGTGCTAACACAGTGACTGCCCCACCCCCTCCCCCCACAAAATATAAGTTATATATTTTGAAATGTACTCCATATTACTTTTTAGCATGGTTTGATACAGATAAATTATAACAGAAAAAACCCAAAATCTTAAAAAGGTAAACAGTGAAGAATTAACAGTGACTCAAGATGTGAAATGATACCTTGAGCTTTTGTTTTGGTAGCTGTGGCACCTGACAGATCAGGTGAGATGAGGCTTGCTGCTAAAGCTGAGAGAAGAGAAGAGATTAAATAGTATTGTTATTATTATTATTTACAAAAAAGGAACAACTACAAAAGGGTTACTTATGTTTGTTTTTTTCAAAGGCATGAAATGTGATGCGTCTCCACACAGGTTATGAAGCCTGTTTACAGCAGTAAACTTACCGATGGGCAGCAGAAGTTTGTGCACCATTTCTGTTCCCTGAGGATGAGTAGCTCCGTCTCAAATATTGCCATTAAATAGTCTTCACGAAACGTCCCTTTATTGGGGAAAATGTCCTTCAGCCCATCAGTTTCTCATAAAATATACGCCAAATCCAAGAGCAAAGAGTTCGACGTTCCCATCCCTCTCTGTCTGTCTGTCTCCCCGAGAGCTCAAAGGATTACTCCGCCGCCCGCCACAAACCTTCACAATTTTTACTCCACCTTCAGGCTGCATTAATCCTCTCAGAAGAAATACGGTCATTGACAAAGCTTCACCCGTTTAAACTGGGCCGAGGCAATTGACAACTGCCCCACTGTGTGTGTGTGTGTGTGTGTGTGTGTGTGTGTGTGTGTGTGTGTGTGTGTGTGTGTGTGTGTGTGTGTGTGTGTGTGTATTACTGCCCACATTCCCCGTACAAGGGTAACACAATCAGCAACTACAGCAGCTACAATTCCCTAACATTTAATATTTTACAAAAGCAGTTCCATTTATTCATTTACACATTTTGTTTTTTCAAAATTTCAACTTGTATTATTGTAAAAGTTTTATATCATTAATGCATTCAATCCATTAGGACTGTATGCACAGTGGTTGGGATCCAGAGGTGGGAAAAAAAAATTAAGAAACTGGATACAGTTTCTTAATGGTCAGTTAAACTTGCACAATGTAAACTAGTGCTGCATTCCAGGCAACCCGTAACCCGTGTTTTCACAACCTTCTACCCGTGAAAGTGCCCTGGAACGGCAGTCAAACCTGTAACTTACTACCCGTGAACTCGTACCAGATCTTGTACTCCCAGTTACAGTTTTTGATGTCACACACACATAAACAACAATGGCAACCCCCTGTTGATGCTATACAGACGGCAGTGATTAACGGTGAGAAATAGAAATAAATAGACATAAATAGGCAATGTAAAGTAATTCCCCACATTGTAATCAAAACAATACACATATGATTGTTTTCTAGCCTACAGGTTATGTTTATTAAATGAGAAACTAGAAATCGCTAGTATCAGCTAGCGCTAGCTAACGTCAGCGTTAGGTAGCCGCTAGCTAACGTTAACGTTAGGTAGCCTAACCTGAACCCTGGAATGCTACCAAGCCCTGAGTCGTGACTTGAAGTCGTAACGTACGAGCTAAAAATTGTGTCTGGAACGCAGCATAGAACTGCAAGCAGTTAAGACAGGGTCCAAGCCTCCCACGCGAGTCCCTCCCGACAACCCACGGAGTCTGCAAAAAGTAAAAGCTAAAGCGTGACGTGGCAAGGCAAACAACAGGAAATATTGTAACGTGTTAGCTGCAAGGTCATCAGAGGGGCATGGCTAACAAGAATCTTAAGTTTTGCGTTGATAGCAAAAACTAAAAGTTCTTGTTATGCAGCAGAGTTGAACCTTTAATGTATGATAGCATAAACATGTAAGCAGCATTTAAATATTATAGCTGATTGAGAGGGAGATCATTTTAATTTTATATAGGCTACTGTTTGTTTTTCCCATAGAAATCTGTCATATTTTGGAAACTGGTCTATGGCGTGTATGTAAAACCCTAATCTGAAAAGTCACAACTGTCAAGTAAATGTATGCAGGTCGAGTAAAAGTATTTATTTTCCTCTAAAATGTAATGGAATACAAGTATAAAGTAGCAAACAAAACTGAAACACTTAAGTTAGATTAATACATAGGTGTACTTGAGCTTGGTGCCATTAAGGCAGTGGTTGGCTTGTGCAAACCTCCTGCTTGGTCCCTTGGATGAGAATGCTAATATGAGTCTATAGCTATAACTAATGATACATGTTATTGTTTAGTTTTTGGTTATTTATTGTAATCACAGAACTACATTGTACTTTCTGACAGTTGTTCCTCTAAGAGCATCAGCTACATGTATGTTCTGCTTGTTGCCCATGGTTAAATAAATAATACCAAGTGATGGCCAAATGAAGCCTCATGCAGCTTCATGAACCCTTTTCTTTATTTTCTGAGTCCACTAGAGGGTGCTCTCTGTTCAAAAAAGGATTGAAAGCACACTGAAATGCCTTTCCTTTAGTTTTTTTCTTTACACTGAAAGCGCCATCTAGTGGGCTCAGACAATAAAAGTCTTGGGCCAGCTACAAGATTAAGGGCGTTTTCACACATACCTCATTGGGTCCAGACGTTCGGACTTTTCAGTTTGGTCCGAACCAAAATTTCAGGTGTGAAAGGTGCCTCGGACCACGGTCCGGATCAAAAGACCAAATTTTGGTCCGATAAAAAGAGGTGGTCTCGGTCCGGACCAAACTGAACCATGGTCCGGTCCGTTTATGATGTGAAAGCATTCTTTGGATGGTTCGGACTTTCAGACCAAATACAAGAAGCTCTGGCAGGCTCTCCCCGTGTTACAAACCGAAGCATAGCTCGGTGCTTACTGTGTACATGAGAGAGTGTGTGGCGGTAAAGGCGCTCAGAGCAGACAGCTGTCGACTATCAGAGCTGAGAATAGGCCTACATCAGCAGTTTACTTGTTAAGTGGTAGTAGATGTACAGTGTAGGTTTCCATTTGTCTCTGAATAAATGCTCCAGAAAGAAAGTTCCCCCGTCTTGCTTCTCAACATCACAACAAAACAAAAAGAGGCAGTAGGGGAGAGGAGCAGTCAGCTGGAAAACCTCAGACATAGAGAGAGGAGACGAGAGGACGGGGAAGCCTGTCTACAAAACTATCAATAATAAGTATCTGGAGACGCAGCTCACGTATGTGATGACGACAGGACGTAGTTTTGTCACGTATAGATCTTTAGTGCGCTTGCATAACTGCAGTGTGAAACCAAAACTTACCGGATCAAATGTATATAATGTAACAAAAACATTTGGTTCGGATGAAAACGCCCTAAAATGCATCAATGATTTAACATTATGAAATGGGCCAGCAATTAGTATGCTATCTGTAACTGCTACTTCCATACTCTTACTTAAAGCTGCAATAGGTTGTTTTTTGCCACCAGGGGGCAAAAAGTATCCAAAATGCCAAAACGTTACTGTACCTATTTACACATCCAACAGACACTGAGCTACTTGAACATATCATTGGAGTTCTGTTTGTGGCCATCTGACAATTGTAATTCTAATATTTAGAACTTTTAGATCTCTTTTGGCCTCCAACAACATCTGATTAGATGCTAAAATATCTTCACAAGACACTCATTTACTACAGCTAACAGCTGTTGCATGCTACAGGGCCACTATACCCCCACCCCACCAAGAGTGACATTGCCCTCCCTGCCAAAAGTGGTCCTCAGGCCCTTGGTGAAGTCCTCCAGCTGCTTGGGGGACTGCAGTGCCATGTAGTGGGTCCTCAGGTGAAGTGAAGAGTTGATGTTAACTTGTCAGTTGAACAAGATTTGATAAGAACAGTTTCTGCTAAAAAATATATACAAAAAGACAACAGTACCTGTGTGTGTCCCTGAACAGTATTAATATAGTCAGAGTGGGGTCCTGACGTCCTGTAACTAATTATTATTTAGCTGCTTCCCCCAATATGGGACTGTCTGTGTATCTCTCTTGCATTAATGTTTGATATGTTCCTTATCTTGTCAAAGCATATTGACATAAACATTGACACATTGATTAACTGGCTGAAAGTTGCACACAAAAAAATATTGATACATGTTCAAAATGTATGCTTAAATTAAAAATAGAAAAATTCCACTATACACAAACATTAGTATGGATGTTTAATACAGAGATAGAACACACTCTTAACTTCATATTACATGTATTATATGAGTTAATTGTATTTCTTTATTTTATGTCATGTATTACTTTCAAATGTGGCAGGTAACTTAGATATCAACCCAGAGACATAATGTGCAGCATAATGTTTGCAGGGAAAGAGCAATAGTGTAGCAACTGCACAACTTGGTGTTGCCAACACTTACCCAACAGTGATAGGGGCATGTGATCGAGCCCAACAAACATAATGACAGTTTACTTTTAGTGTGACTTCAGGACAAATCACTGGAAGGCACATGAAACAACATTACATCATGACTTTGCGTGACTGAGTTTGTATAACAGTTTTTTTTGATTGCTAAATGACAGTGGTCACAACTGAAGCCACATGTGCAAAACTCTAACTACAGTCCGCATTACCAACAGACACCTGAGCTAAACAGTTTACATCACCTGTGGTTTTACATGAGTGAGTTACATAGTGCAACTATTTCTTCATGAACAGCAGTTTTTCCTCCCAGCATTTCTGTGCACAGTCCCTGCTGGTTGTTCAAGACTTAGTTCTGCAAGTGAAGAAATAGTCACAGCATGTAGGCCTATGTCCCTGTAAAAGTGAGTTATCCTTTATACATTATTGCATGTATGCATGGATTTCAGATTTCACTGAGTTTTCTGTTGCACGACTAAAACAACTTTTAAACGTACACGTTTCACCAAAACAAGTTCCTTCCCGAGGCTATTTTGCAGCGGCACCGTGGCTCTGTCCGGCACTTAGCACTGTCCATGACGATTGTGATTGGTTTAAAGAAATGCCAATAAACCAGAGCACGTTTTTCTCCCATCCTGGAATGTTGTGTGGACAAGCCAGACCCTCTTCCGCAGCCGGTGGAGGAGGGTCTGGCAAAGCGAGACTATGTAAGAAAAATTGGAACCAAAATAGAAATTTCCATTACTTGTTTCTCCTGACATTTCTAAATTTTGTATATTATCACCAAAGAATAGAGGTGCACAACTTAAAATGTCAATATCTTGACACATTTAAAAATAGTGTTGGTATACAGAACATAAAATCATGAAATTGGACAAAGAGGAAAAAAAGGTTTTAACACAAGATGGTTTACAGTTCCAACTAACAAGTAGATTAACAAGTAAGAAAAAAAAACACTACCTCAGATAACATTACAACTATATGACTGATCACATTCTGACTGCTTTGTCCTATATGTTGCCTGGTTATCCCTGCATTATGACTATGCACAACGGCTAACCTAGCTTTATGTATTCCACCAGTTTCATGTTCCACTTTATATATCTTGTCTTGATTTTGATCACTTTTTTATTTTTGTGTTCTTTTAAACATAAACTTTAAGTACTTTTCTTTTCAGCTGTAAATTCCCCCGCTGTGGGACTAATATTGGATTATTTTACGGGAAATTGGCCAGTGAACTACTCTTACTCTTCCCATTTTACGAGTGCATCAGCCTTTAGATTAAAATCTTCTCTGTGAGCAATTACTGAATCAGGATTCACATATCCAGTAACGCCGGGGAGGAATATGACATCTGCCAATACTAGCTTGGCAACATACTGCAGCCATGTCTGTGGTACATATCCACTCTTTGGCGCGCATCTTTTAAAAGCTTCTTGGGTGCGTGTGTCAGATTTTTTTACTTTAGCCAAAAATTCTTTGTCAGCAGCCTCTAGGTCACAGTTGAGAGTCCAGATATTACCAGCTTTAGGGGACGCTTCGGCATTGATGTCTGACAGATTACCCGTAAAATGTGTGATACGGCTGAGGTGAAGGGATAAACTGACTGCAAAAAATTGTGCCATCATTACATTGACTACTGTGGTGTCGTCTATCGGCATTGTGTGGTTTTCTCCCAACTTGTTCCAAGATTGGTGATTGATTACTGACTGCTTGAGGTACCTTGGTGAGACAAACAATAAAATCAAACAAGCTGACATATAGTACACACATTCAATAGTGGCAAACTGTTTTTAGGGCACATCATAATACACATTACAGTACCTACCTCTCTGACTCCTCTATCATCCTGGTAGGGTTGTTTGCAATGTGGGGTACCATCCTCAGGTACTCACTGGCTGTGTAGACAAGTGGTGGGTAGTACCCTCTCAGGTTTTTGACAAATAAACCTGGAATTAGCCCTGAGTCTGACACCCACTCTCCCCTGACCTGTTTGGCAAGAGTGTCAAACAGTATAGCCAGGGACAGGGCCACTACCCCCACCCCACCAAGAGTGACATTGCCCTCCCTGCCAAAAGTGGTCCTCAAGCCCTGGGTGAAGTCCTCCAGCTGCTTGGGGGTCAGGGAGGACTGCACTGCCGTGTAGTGGGTCCTCAGGTGAAGTGAAGAGTTGATGGACAGCATGTTTAAGAGAAGAGGACTGGGGTTGTAGTTTGGGAAAGGGCAGATGTCTTGAGCAATAGAGGCCAGGTGGGCTGCGTCCTCAACAGCACACTGCATGTTCCCCATCTTGATATTAACTTGTCAGTTGAAGGAGATTTGATAAGAACGGTTTCTGCTAAAAAAAAAACAAACACAACAAGACAACAGTACCTGTGTGTGTCTGACAGGCTGTCCCTGAACAGTACTAATATAGTCAGAGTGGGGTCCTTACGTCAAGTCTGTAATTAATTATTATTTATCTGCTTCCCCCAATATGGGACTGTCTGTGTATCTCTCTTGCACTAATGCACTTATCAGTTCCTCATCTTGCCAAAGCACATTGACATGAACATTGACTAACTGGCTGAAAGTTGCAAAAGAAAAGCTATTGATATAAGTTCAAAATGTGTGCTTAAACGAAAAATACAAAAATTCAACCATACACAAACCTGCAGTGCAATAGTCTACATGTAATACAGAGATAGAACACTCTTATCTTCATATTACATGTATTATATTAAATCATTGTATTTATTTTATGTCATGTACTACTTTTAAATGTGGCAGGTAAATCAGCCCAGAGACACATTGTGCAGTAATTTGGCCAGGTGCATAATGTTTGCAGTGAAAGAGCAAAGATGTAGCAACTGTATGCACAACCTTGCTTTTGTCAATAACGCTTACCCAACAGTGATAGGGGCGTGTGATCGAGCCCAATGCACATATTGACAGTTCACTTTTAGTGTGACTTCAGGACAAATTACTGGATGGCACATGAAAGATTACCTTAACTCACCTGTGACTGAGTTGGTATTAACTTCATGTTAAGTAAAACAGCTGTCCTAAAAATGTTCCAAAAAGTTCAACATTTTAGGAACTATGTTAATTCACTTTCTTGTAGACAGTTAGATGAGAAGATTAATACCACTCTTATGTTTGTATGCTAAATATGAATATAAAGCTACATTCTGCAGTTGATTAACCTAGCTTAACATGAAGATGTCATTACTCAGACACACGACACTGGAGGACTCAAATGCACGACTCAGAGACACGGTTGAAATTTCAACAAAATAAAGTCTTTACTAGAAAAATGGTTTAAACAAAGGCGCTCACAAGGAGGATTTTATCAAACAAACTTAATGACGTAAATAACCTGGCTGGAACGTTGACAAGACTGACATGGAGACAAGACGAACTGGCACAAGACAAAGGGAGACAAGGACTATTTATACAAGAGGTAGGGGGGACCAGGTGAAAACAATCAGACCATCACACTGGCGGGAAAATCACACAAAGGGAGGAAGTCAGGGTCTGAAACGAGAGGGAAAGTGAATACAAAATAAAACAGGAAGTTCACAACAAGACAAGACATGAGTGACTACACTTAACAAACTTGACGAGACATAACAGAAGACTATAACAGGCTTAGCATGAAGACTATAGCAGGGGAAACAGCTAACCTGGCTCTGTCACAAGAACCTCTGGAGCTCACATACTACACAACAGTTCAAGACTTCTGCCAGTGACAAAATAGTCACAGCATGTAGGCCTATCTCCCTCTAAAACTGCAAGTTATCCTTTATACATTATTGCATGTTTAGGGATTATACCAACACGATACACGTTAAATACTTAAGCTTTACACACAAACATGTCCTAGTTTGAGCCTTGTTCCCTAGATGTCTCTTCTTCTTTCATTCACCAAAATATGTTTGCTGTGTAATTACCAAATATCAAAATGGTCCTTTTTTAGAAGTTTGTCTTTCAGCCGATAAAGTTCTTTTTAGATAGGCTGCTTTAACAATACCATTGACTGCATTGTCTACAGTTATTTTGTTACATTACATACTCCATTGACAAAAACAGTGATTTTACCTCACAGAACACAGGAGTTACAGGTCTACCGCTGCCTCGTTCGGTTAGATTTGTTTTGTGGTTTCAAGTTCCTCACCCATTAGAACAGTAGACCAGCAGTAGAGCAGCAACTCTTGTGTTCTGCGAGTTAAAATCACAGTTTTTGTCAAAGGAGTCTGGTGGCTTTGATGAGAGCAAAGAACGGCTTCAGTTTCCCTAGTGTAAACTTGGTTGTCTGTCTGCAGGGTAAAGCGGTGAACATATTCTAATTATAGCGTACACTTAAACAGATATTGATTTTTTGAGGTGTCTAATAGCTCAGCTCCAACATCACTGATGCATTAATGGCTTGCTGAAGGCTGAAGTGGTTTTTAACTGAAAATCTCTTCTTTATCCAAGAGGGGGCAGCAGATGCTTGTAGAAGAGATCAAACAAATATTGTGGTGCTAGTATTAATAATGTTGAAAATATCCATAAATTATACTATATAGTCACCAAAGCATATCAGTGTTATCTGGCATTTAAGTGAACACAGTAATTAGCTGATTTTCAACTAAGTGGAATAAGGATGAAACTGGCGACTGTCTGCATCTACATATAAGGCTGTCCCAACTAAAATTATTATTAATACCAATTTTGCTAGATATAGTTTTTGATAGATAAGTTTCTCTAAGACTAGTTCAAATATACTGTATATTTACAAGTAGGCCTACCTATAAGCAAAAGCTAGTGATCATTGTAGTAAATTAGTGGACTTTATGTTGTCTGGTTGAAATGTGCCATCTATGCTGCAGGCCTTGCCTTGCCTTTGTGCCTCAATGATAGTCTTCCTGGTGTGGACAGTTAGAACGTAGCATGTTGGAGTAGAGGAAGCAGAGAAAAAGAGATCACACACACACACACACACACACACACACACACACACACACACACACACACACACACACACACACACACACACACACACAGTCTATGCATGTCTCTTGCATTAATATAAAAAAACAGCCCACAAACATTCACAAATGTTTTAGGGTATGTAAAGGCAGATGAATCAGTGCTTTGTGGTCGTGACACAGGGGAATATTGGCCACCCTGCTGGCTGCTGCCATTCTCCCACACAGCAAAGGACCTGGTGTGATCTCAGACAGGTTCAGCCCTCAAGGAAAGGAATACAACACTTACAGATGCTCATGAATGGGATGTGTAATGCATTTGTGCAAATTATTATTACTATACAATAACTATTTTCTACTATTTTTGCAAGGGCACTGTACATATATGACTATAAACTGTGTTCCTGTATAATACATACTGTACAGTAAGAAATAACTACTAGTGATACATTAAGAGACTAAAAGAAATGTCATAACTGCAAGCTGGCTTCTTAATTCTTTGAAATCCTTATACGCATTATGGGTTTTCACCAGGGGGCCTTATACATATGTACACTGTATTTTAAGTCTTTAGCCTATTAGCCAATAACTTGTTTTGACCGTGTCTTCCTGTCAAACAAAAAACCTGGAAAAAGCAAAATGTGCAATATTTGTAACAGGAGTGGGCTGCTCTAATAACATCCACAAGTTTACCTTCACGTCACTTCTAGTGCGATCAGGTGCCTCCTCAAATAGATCAACTTCTTAAGTGTGTGTGTGTGTGTGTGTGTGTGTGTGTGTGTGTGTTAGGTGGGGGTGCGGTTAAGGGGGAGCAAGAGGGTTTTTGGAGGCGTGGTCCTTTGCGTTGCTATGCACAAATTTGGCATATAAACGCAAAATGAGCAGCAGTCTCATGCAGCCAGTAGCACACAGAGCCAGCTGAGGAATTCAACAGGTACCTATAGACATTTTTGAGCTCTCTCTCTCTCTCTCTCTTCCAGCGTGGATGAATTAAATCATTCTGTGTGATGGATGGAATTAAAGGCTCCATGGATTGGAAACCTGTCACTCTGCAATAATCTCAAGGCTTTCTGGCATCTGGAATATCGCACCTTGGAGGTATTTCGATCAATTTGGCAGAATTTAAAGGTAAACTTACAGTATAAATTACTGCACTATAAATAACTATTATTATTTAGGACCCATATGTGTGTCTTTGTTAATAGGCTATTCTCTATAATTCTCTATTATTGGAACTAGTTTTTGTATAAAAACATCACTGGAGTATTTTAGTTCTTGAAGGGATCTTTAAAAGAAAAGATCAAGATAATAATTATAATTGAATCTGTTTTTATAACAAACATTTACACTGCATGCCTCCCTCCAGTGCATCCTAGCACACATACAGTACAGTAACTCACACATGTGCACTAAATCTTGTGCTCTGTAAGAAGATATGAAAACCCAGTTTACACTGGTACTAACTGTGTGTAGTGATGCAGTGACCTGCAGATGCTCTCAGACTGCCTTGGAGTCTGGAGCAGTTATGTTTATTAATAATGAGCTGTGCACTGTTGCAACATCGCATATTAAACAGCTGCATGGAAATTGTGTACTCACATGCAGGAAGTGAACAGTCTGAAAGGATAAAGCTGAAATTGAAATTCAAGCTATTCTACCTAAACATGCACTCTCTCTGTTTTGCAGACATCAAAAAGCCTTTTTCGGCAGCAGTATTTCCCCCATCATGAAGAGGTCTCTTCCTTTCCCGAGCTGGGTAAGAGCAGCGAGCTTGTTCCTATGTTTGACTCAGACCGCCCTGGCAATGGTCCTCACCAACTCCACACAACTTGAATCCATCCTGGACAAATACAGGGAAAAGGATGAGGAGTGGTGGAGGGCCCGGTCGAGAGGGAAGAGGGCCATCAGCGATGGAGACATGCACCTCATCCTGGACTTGCACAACAAGCTACGGGGTCAGGTCTACCCTCCTGCCTCCAACATGGAGTACATGGTAGGTGCTGGGGACACAGCTCACAGCTATCTCTCTTATACTAGGTCAATTTTACCACACTAGAATACATATTATCGTTTGAAAGAATTCAACCCTGCACACAGTACATTTCTGTTTTTTAATTTGAAATAATAAACACCACAAACACCAGTATTTGTTTGATAAAGAGTCAGAATTAAATTTGGAGTATCAGGAGAACTGATGCTAGTCTTGCATTGCCAGAACTATCTCCACAGCGCTGTGGAGTAAGGTCTGGTTACTTCACACAAACATTCTGGGATAGGAGAAAAAAAACAACCTGGGTTGTTTGCATTTCTTTAAACCAATCACAATAGTCTTGGGCAGCCCTAAGTTCCTGACACAGCAGCGGTGGCTCTGCAAAAGGGAAATAACTTGTTTTGGTGGAACATTTGCACCCGGCAAAAGAAAACGCCACATACAATATTAAAAGAAGTTAATTGTTTACACAATACAGTAACGTGAGCTATTTAAATTAGCTGGACACATGGTTAAACATAATTTGCTCTTACCAGTGTATCGCCGTGTGATCGTCCACAGCAATCCCACCAATCGGTCCCAAAACGTCCCACTTAGATAGTAAATGCTGTAAAGATAATCTTTGTAAATAATTTCTTGAAAGCAGGCTTGCCTTGTTGCACGATCCAAATTTTCTTCAAAACTTGCCATTTTCAGCGTTTAGCTTGCTAGCTCGAAGTTTGTTGTTGTTTCCCGAAGCGAACAGAGTTTGAGAACGGAAGGCAATGGACATTGCGCTGGATGTCAGGCATTTATCCTGGAAATGCCACTAATCCAGACTAAACTGATGCAAACTCAGGTCATTTCGATTGCCCATTTACTGAAGCTTGTCTAATCATACTTTAGCAACCCTAACAAGGCACAACCGCCCTGTCAAGCTTTGGCTTTCTAAACATGCTGAAGCGGCGTGATGCTCTGCATAGACTTTTGTGATTGGTGTCTCTTTTCACCCTTTAAATAAACCAAATAAACACAAGTACAATATGTAAGAAATAAGTTAAACAGTGTGTTTTACTGCTGTAACGTAAACTGCAATCGTTAGCAGGCCCAGCTAACTATCTTATCGACAGTATTAATCCAGTGTTACTTCCAAGGCCAAAGGGCACATCCTTAATAGGTGAAATTAGTTTGTGGGGTTACTGGTAAGGAAAACCCCCAAACTAGCACATCCACTGTGTTATATTTCCTAACTGTGTGCAAGCCAGGCCTTCATGCTATCGAAGTTTAGGCTAACATTTAGGAGCTCTGTCCTGGTCTTATTGGATTTAGGGAGGTTTACACGCCAACGTTACCTGAAATGGCATTTGTGACATTTTTCAGCCTTAGTCTTTAAGCCCAATATCATGTAGCCATCAAGTGCATATTTAAGATTGTTTTGAAGGATTCTTATTATAATGAATCTGGAAACTTTAAGAAGTCAGCTTGAGACAATGGTTAAAACTCATTTAGTGAGCTAAATTAGCTCAGCTAATTAGCCTGATTAACTAGCTAGCTGATAAAATCGTCAATTCAGCTGACAAAATCGGTGGTCACAGGGTAAAAATTGATAAGCTGCTTTGTCCTCCTGTCTATAATCAAGAACCCTCTGTTAAAAAAAAAGTTGCATTTTGAAGCTTTCCATTCTGTAATGGAAAGCTTCATTATCTAGTAAATCTGGCCAAATCATGGAGGTTTGACACCAAAGTCACAAGTCTTTCTCTCAGAACTCAGAAAGTTCTGTCAGCTCAAGACAACAGAGTGAACGAGATCTGCAATCCAAAACCACCATCAGGCTAGCTGTAGCACCTCCCTCCTGCTTGCCCGCCCTCACTGACCCTGGCCCATATCCAGCTTTCACCCCCGCAGTGTTGTCCTGCCCTCTACCTCAACCATCCTGCCCTCCCTCCTTCCCTTCCTGCCCTGCATCTCCCAACTCTAATACTCCTGCTGACTCTCTTTCTCCCTGTCTTGCTCTTTTGCATTCTTGATCTTCAGCCTCATAAACTTTCCCTCAGGCTTTTTTTCACCCTGCTCCCCTTTTACGCTCTGACTTCCCTCCTCTATCCCCATCCATCGCAGCTCACTCAAACCCTGGTAGAGGCCGATGTTATCTTTTGTTTGATCCTCCATGCATGTCATTTTGGCTGCCACGGCAATGAATCTATTTCAAACATGTCGAGTCTCACCATATGAAATGCGGGGCACGGTAGTGTAAATGTATGTTATGTACACTAATCCTGTGTTTCTTTAGCAAAGGATACTATTACTGATGATAATGATGTGGTAGGGCCGGGGACTGATGAGGACCAATTATTTGGTTTTCAGATTGCAGGATTTGGAGGCCTAAAGGGCTGAACTATCATTGCAGCTCTGACTACAAAAGCCAGTCAGCAAATGCCTTTAAAGCACTGTTGCGTCCGTTAATCTAAAGCACGTCACTTCTTGCCCAGCAGATTTTCCTGAGAAATAGAGACCTCTTTTAAAGCTTCCCATAATCACAACCATCGGTTGAATTACAAGCATTTACGTGAAGCAAATTTGCGTACTTTAAATTCCCAAAGCAATGGATGGCTTCTTGTTTTATTGAGCATTCACCCTAAATCTACAACTGTAAGACTGCTCAGGTGGTCCTGGCAGAGGGCTGAAAACAGCTCTGTATTTTGGGTAGTTAATGCTCTTTGGAATGCAAAAGGAGATTGGAAGTTGTTATTGTGACTTTTCCCTGAAAGCTGGTGAGCAGTCCATCTTCCTCTCTGCTGGATAATTAAGAGTGAAGAATAACAAGAATATGGAGAGAATAATGAGCTGGCAGAGATAATTAGTATCCGCTGTAGATTGTTTGCAGTGAAAGCTTTGTGATGAACTGGAATTTCATTATAACTTGCAAAAGTAGTGACACATGCCCTAAGTAGGCCTAAGGGTTCAGTATGCTTCTAACAAACGATGTTCTACGAAGTATTGTCCGAAAATGTCAAAAGTGATTTTATCGGTTCAGAACAGCCACATTTGAAGCCGGATTAAAAAATCTGCAGTTGTAGAGAGGGCCAAGATGTGTCAAGATTAGGAAATGTCAAATGTTGGACTATCTGACAAACACTTTTTTTGAAGCAAATTGACTCCTTCAGGAACTGAAACAAGAATTTGTTTTAGAGCATTAAAATAGTTCCTCTTATGTATAAAAATGTCACATGACATTTCCAAAAACCTATGAAATTTTTTTCTAAGCGTTTTGGTTTAGGAAAATAAAAACTATGTGGTTAGATTGTCATTAGTAAGATCGTCTTCATAGTTAATAGGAACCAACATTGATTTCTGGGACAAGACAGAAGATGAACTGCAGTCTCCAGTGTCACAGTTTTAACATTAAACAATCCACCGCCCTTAAAGCTGTGTTCAGACCAACGTTAGCACTGTGTGAAAAAAACACAGCATCCTCATTCGTTTCAATGATACCACTGTGCTAATGCAGGGGTGTGCTGCCTTAAAGGGCTGCTGCAGATAAATAATGGTCTTCTGGCAAAAGGGATATTTTCGCCAGAAGGCAGTAACGCATTACAATAGCCATTAAAATGTGTGCAGGCACACATTCCTGGTAGATGTAACATGTAGTTTTATTGTTTCACTCAAGATAGTTGAAATGGATGAAATGATTCTCACCATGTAGGGCTGCTCTATTTGACATTATTTATATATGTCATCAAAACAATATTAAAATTTCATAGCCTACATATTTTTCTATATCGTCTCTTTTGCTATGTTGAAAAACTATTGGCCGAACTGCATTACAGCGATACTTACGTCCATTTAGGAGCAATTAACGTTCTGATCCTTGCATGTGGTAAGCCTAGTGAAGCTGGAGCAAACCACAGAGGTGCTGTTTTGCTAACATGGAGCATGGAGTATACAAAAAAAGCTTGACCATGTGGTTATTTCCTATAGATTAAAAAACAAAAGAATATGCTACATTGTGATATATCGTAATCAAGATATGAAATTACCTATATCGGGATAAAAGATTTTGGCCATACAGTATCACCCAGACCTATTGCCATGACCACTTTGCCATGATAATCCTCATATATTACAAACTGCTGTGCAGTTTTTGATGTCTGGTAAGCCCTCAGATTAATGGATCTTAACTCAAACCTGCCTTCCTAGATCGTATTTAATCATATTGATGGTACCTGTAGCCCCTCACATTATTTTAATGCAATGCTTTTTAAAGTCTGAATGCCCACACAACAGACCAATGCAAGCATGTATTTCCTGTTGTGGTTCTTTTGAATGTTTGAACAAACAACCTTCTCTGTCATTTTTCCATAGCTAATGTAGCGTGATCCTGCCTGAAAATCATGCAATATTTGAACTGAAGTTGAATGTAAATAAGGTCACCAAAATTGCAATGATAATAATTCGACCTAACAACTATACAATATAATGCAATGATCATGGAAAAATATAGTATCACATGGCAACCTTGCAGGAGGTTAGAGCAGAAAATCACCTCAGTGTTGATATCTCAGCCACAAGCTGGATTGTGGCCAAAGAAGTAAAGAGTCAACATATCTCCAATCAGGCCTGAACAGTAAGCAGCAGCACAGTGAATGGGCAACAGTTTGCACAGTGTGTTAGCCTCACCAAACATATGGAACACATTATGGTGGTCAATCAGAGCAGTTACAACTCCACACTTGAGCATTATCCTATTAGTTTTGACGTGTGATGGCCGTAATGCAACCAAACAGTATGCCAGCAGCAGAGCACACTGCACCTATTCTTCTCCCTCCCCAACAAAGTCAACAGTAAATTAACTTTTCCACAACATTTGAATTGCTCAATCCTATACCCTTGGTCTGCTTTCTTGCTTTGTTGAAAACTGTTTTCAGGTATTTTGACTTCTATTTATCTTAATTTTTGTCAGGTTTTCACAGTAAAGATGGATTCAAGCCCGTATACAGAGACTTTCTGCTTTTATTTGTAAGCTTTTTCTCTCTCAGCTTGTTTTATGACACCAAAAACTTACTGGAAACAAGCTATGAAACAACCACATTGAATAGTAGCACAAAGCTGCAAGTTGATGTGGTGGTGGTGATTCCTCTCTGTTTCCCTTCTCTCTCATGTACGTGTCTGTGTGTGTCAGAAAGCAAACGTGTGTGCTTAATGGGAGAGGCCTAGTTTTGACCATACTGTGTTAAATTTGCGAGAGGCATGCGTACAGCCACTGTACCTTAAAGTAAAAAAGGTTCATCTTTCAGGTTCACTTTGCCTCAAGTATGGTCTAATTTACTCAAAGAGGATGATGAGATATCTGAAAAATGTAATGAGTAGCAATTAAAGCCACAACTATGGAAAGTGGCAGGCCACTTTGCCCACTTAAATCATCAGGGTTATCTAGAGTGGAGTTTTAGGTCTGCAAACATCTGTCGGAGTCAAAGCTACACTAGACGCAAAAACTCTGGAGCCCAAGAGAAACCTAATACTACCAAACCTAATGCTTTAGGCACCAGCTGAAAGAAATTATAGCTACTTAGCTATAGCTTCCCACCTTTAGAGTTGACCTTTTTTCTGTTTTCTTTTCCAGAGGCAAACTTTTTAACCAGTTCGTGTGTGTGTGTGTGTGTGTGTGTGTGTGTGTGTGTGTGTGTGTGTGTGTGTGTGTGTGTGTGTGTGTCTGCTCCCCAGGTATGGGATTATGAGTTAGAGAGGAGTGCAGAGCACTGGGCATATACTTGCCGATGGGAACATGGACCAAGCCATATGTTGACACAAATAGGACAAAACCTTGGAGCGCACTGGGGCAGGTGTGTATGTAGCCTACAAAGAAGTGGAGGGAACTGTGTTAGTTAAATTATGTTTTATACAACTGTAATATGATAAGAATAATAGTGTTTTTTTTACAATATGCTCCATCCTTTTCTGTGATACCCAATTAATTTTCACCAAAAACAAACCTGTCTTTTGTTGAAGATTGTCTCCAAACCTCACAACTTTGAATGGTTGCATTCTGTTGTTCTTTGTTTTCTTCTTCATTGACTCTGTAGTTCATCTAGTGATTTTAGTAAAGGTTATTTTCAGCAAAAAAAATCCCCATCCTACTCTACCTGTCCAAAACAGCAGACACAGTTTGTGACTAGCTAGTGAACATAGTGGAGCATTTAGCAGCTTAAGAGCCAGATATTTCCCTCAGCAGTTGTGGAGACCAAGAGCTAAAAGAAAAGTGAATATTGGACTTACATTTGTCAGGTGGTAGTAATGGTAACTCCCAATGTTGCTACAGGTCTGCTCGACTTGTACATAAGTGACTGTTTGCTAACATGTTTGCCTTTAAGAAGGTCAAAATATGTCAGTATTTTTAGTAAGCTTGTTCTGCTGACCCCAAGTGGTTTAAAAATGCAGCTTTAATGACCATGCTAGACAAATGTTTCATTAGGAATTTACTGTATGATTCCAAAATTGATTGTCTCGCCCAGGTTCATGTCTCCAAATTAAAGTCATGCCCACAGAACTTCCATACAGGTGTTTTCACGTACTGTGGCTAATAAGGCACTTTTCAGATCTGTAAAAAGGTCTAATTAAAAATGTGGGTGTGGTCTGAAAGTGTAACTAATAACAATAATAATGGCTGAGTTCCATTAAATGCCCTATTAAGACATGCATTATAAGCAAGCATGCACAATACCAAACCAACTAAATTGAATGCCTAATCATAACTTTTGTCGCATCCAAACGCTCATGTTTACTGGACTAAATTTAACTGGAATGTCCGCCGAAACAACCGGCAGCACACAGTGCTTTGTACTTGACACCTATTTTCTGGTAACTGAACCACCAACTACCGCTGATACAACGGAGGTCTATAGCCAGCAGCACAAAGCTCTGTAGCGGCTTAAAGTACTAGCAACTGCCGCTCGGCGTCATGGAGCTCGTAGCCAGCCGGTTGGTCACATGACCACCTGGCGTCACGTGATCAGCCGGCGGTGTCCTAATTTCGTAAGATATCATACGTTTTGGCTCAACACATGGCACATAGGCATTTCCAATAAATTAGACAATATTGCATTTATAGACATGACTTCAACATATTTATTATCACATGCTTTTTGACGATATTATGAAAGGATACAGTATAATACCTTTTGTGTCACTTTAGGGACCGCCCCCCTACCTACCATGTCCAGGCCTGGTATGATGAGGTGAGGTACTACAGCTATCCCTACTCCCAGGAGTGTAACCCACACTGCCCATTCAGATGTTCAGGACCTGTTTGTACTCACTACACTCAGGTAAGGGCTTTTTATCTCCATGGGTTAACAATGCCTTGGGAACATTTTAGGCTTTAATGTACTGTGTATTAATTTGTGATAATAAAAAATAATATTTCAAATTTATTAGGGAACGGCAATGGCCCTGCATACCCGCAAAGGTGTTTTTGGTTACTCGGGCTGATTAGACGTCTAAGAAGAGAAGTTAAAATGAGTAAAACCAACTTCGTGGAGGGTCTTTAATGGCTTTACAAAATTATTCTGTGAACATGAGTTATTTTTCTTTAACAGATCAGTTTGAGAATGCAGTTTTGCTATATAGGAACATAATTTTTTGGAAGACAGGGTTGAACTACTACTAGTTCAACTAACAAGTTGAAGTTTATCATTATTGCCCTTGTTACTATGAGAGCCGCCTGAAATTATGCAAAATCCTGCTACTGGAAATTGTGTATAGTAACACTTGATGAAAGCTTCCTTTTGAAAATTCAGCTACAAGCTCCAACAAATGTAAGAGAACCGCTGAACACTTTACTTGTGTGTGTATTTTTTTATTTTCAGTTGGTGTGGGCGACTAGCAATCGTATTGGCTGTGCCATCAATGTGTGTTACAACATGAACGTTTGGGGAATGATCTGGGCTAAAGCTGTCTATCTGGTCTGCAACTACTCTCCACCGTACGTTTTGGCTTGTTTCAATACCATGTGATACAACTTCCTCAAAATGACAGAGATCAAAACTAAAATCATAAATGTAGTTATCTCAGAATCAGAAACAAGAAATACAAACAAGATATGAACTGAATCAAAGTCTGTTTACAGGCGTTGCATATGTGGAAAGACATGTGGCTAAGTCTGATACATTATCTCAAGTGATGTCACCTGAGTCAGCTGGGTCTTAAAACAACAGGTGTAGAAGTTAGAAGGAAGTAGGCAGACCTCTGTAGTCCACTTACCAACTCAGCTTGAGGTTCGAGGCTACACTAGCCACTGTTAGCATTAACACACTCAAATCTCCGACATAACTGTCAGCAGTCAAGTTGCATTGTGGGTAATGTAGGCACCAGGTTTTGAACATTGAAGAAGAATGTCTCTTGCTCTTTTTTTAACTTGAGGCCAACAATGTTATAAAAGTATAAATGCTAACTTCCATTAATGAATGAAGTTTCACAAACATAAATATTCCAGTAATAGTTCCCAGTAGTTTGGCTGTATTCATTATAATACACCTTCCATCTCTTGCTTATAAAAACATTCAAATAAAGAGATAAGATAAGATAGATAAATACATATATCCTTTTTCAACTACAACAAAATCCCTTTCATAATTTCTTTTTCAGGGGCAACTGGTGGGGTCATGCTCCTTACAAATATGGAACTCCCTGTTCTGCCTGTCCAGCTAGCTATGCTGGAGGCTGCAGGGACAATCTCTGCTACAAAGGTGGGTTTGGGACAGAGTTGTGGTTTTTCTGCTGCCATGGTTTATCTCCTTGCATACATTTGTACCTATCTAGAATTGTTATAAATAGTTTTACTAAAAGAACATGTGTTGCCCTGCATTTTAATAGTTCACAAAATTTGACTATGTCACGGCAAGATTATTTTTCATGTGCCCAGTGCAGCATTTCAACACATAAAAAATATAAATTTTACACACCTTGAATCAATGTAAGACAAAGAAAATGATCAAATCTAGTGAAACGACACAATGACAAGCTGGTATCCGTGTTTACAGACGGGGGTGTTGACAGGCGTCCCGCTCCTGAGATTGAGGAGACCAACTACATTGAACCTGAAGTGGAACCAGTGAGGGACAGGGAGCCCCAACCCAGGGCCCAGACGCCAAACCCCTCACCCAATGACAACCTAGAGAGAAACCAGGTTGTCAGCACAGAGCAGATGTGTAAGGATTGTTCCCACATTACTACATCTCTCTGAATGGTGCAGTCGTGAGAGTAGACATTATTACTAGTATTAGAATGAGGTTGTGAAGGGCTCTTGTTTGTTTGTCATGTATTAGGTCAACAGGTCGACTGTGAGACTAAGCTGAGGGATCAGTGCAAGGGGACGACCTGTAACAGGTAAATGCTAAAGAATATGGTGACACACTGCAACAGACGGGCGTCAAAGGCTGTGAACACCCACACAGCTGTTTTTAGTTAATCTGGCTGACTGGACCTCTTCCCAGGACTGTGTGGGTGTGTTTAGACTGATTGATTGACATCTTCCTGAGTGTCCTGTTAGCCTTATTGCACCTGTTAGGGCAGAACAAATGATAGCTTTATCATTCTTATTGGTAGATGAAATTTGTGATGTAATGAATTCCCATCAAAGCTCCAGCCCACCTTCAACCTGAGCAGCACTAGCAGCGCCAGTATTTTGATTGTAGGTGGGCCTCCAGAAAACTGGACGGGCCAGTTAAAATAAGTCACAAAAGAAACGGTGTTTGTGCTAGGCTGCTGAACACTGTCTCCTCCTATAACACATAAAACGCTATCATAAGTTACCTCTGCCTACAGCTGCCAATATAATTTTTCCCTCCAGAAAATGTGCATGCAGACAGCCAGACACTAACGTTAATGTTAGCCTACTTGCCTTGCTGGTGTGAGGGGGTGGCTACGGGAGGACTTGATGGGGAGAGGGCGGCCGCCGGCCAAGCAGGATGGTAACTTGTCACTTGTAACCGCGTACTTAAAATGGCAGGAGTTTCCTCCTCCTGCTCCTCGGAGCGTTTCTTGCTGAATTTAAATGAAAACAAGCTGCTTTGCTTTGCGTTTCATATTAGCTAATAGCTACCGTCTGTGTCTGTCTCATAGAGCTCAACAGTCCCACCCACACTCTGAGAGACCTTGGGTTCCGGAAGTAAATATCCCATTCATTTCTCCCATTGAAGTCTGGAAAAATCCGTATACAAAGAGTTTTAGACCGTGCCTTAGGCTAACCAGCTATGATGTGACTCAAGCATACAAGATGTCATTTCGAGTGAAAAAACGAACAGAAAATCCCCAAAAACTCAAAGGTACAAGACTGTGTACATATTTTCAATATCAAGCAAAGGAACTACAATCCCACAAACCACCGCGCACCACTGAATAAAGGAAGCTAGCGTTAGTTTAGCTAACAGCTAATTTGGCTAACCGCTAGCTTAGACGACATGTAATAACTTTAAAAGACCCTCAAAATAAAACCTGAAAAGAACCGTTAAAATATATAACAGCTGTTACATCAGCTGTAGCCTGTTTTCCTCAGTGTTTATTTGAGTTAACGTTATTTTAGACTGAATCAAGCTGTTAGCTAGCAGTTAGCCTAATTAGCTGTTAGCTAAACTAGCGTTAGCTTGCCGGCAGAAGTGTGGAACAGGTCGTAATTCGTGCAGTGTCGTTGATCCTCGGAAAATCATCTTGCGCATGTGCATGACGGATCCCCCTCCTCCCCCTCCTCACCAGCATGAGTTCCACCAATCAGAGGCACTGTTGGATTGTTCAGGGTTGTGGGTAATGAAGTACTTATCCAAGCCGAATAAAAGACATTTATCTCAAAACAAGGTTAGTGCCCCAAGAACTTTTGGCGTCTATATGAGCATATCTCTTAGTCATGTCGTAGCTGGTTTTAAGTCTAGCATCGACGTTTACGATTTTATGGCTTATACTTAAATTGTCAATGGAGAAATTGCATTGGATTTTTACTTCCGGAAACCCGCTGTGGGCGGGACTGTTGAGCTCTGCGCGCCAATGTCATTAATTTCACTGGATCACTTGCTGCTGACGATGCAGCCTGTGGGTGGGCTTAAGAGTCCACACGTGGGGTAGAAGCCGCTGATTGGCTGAGAAGCTTTCACTCAAAGCTTTCCTCGGGTTGCTTATTGGATGAACTGCTACAATGAAAATCACTCACTACTCACTATAGGCCTGGGTGAAAATGGGCGGGCCCGGACCTAAAATGGTAATGGTAGCGCCGAGGACAGAGGTCTAAAATGCATGTGGGTGTTCAGAGACTTTAATAATACTGTGTATGCAATTTCTGGGAAACATTTGATGTGCCAAGATGGTTGGGAATTATCAGTTCATACTGCATTACATAATTTATTATTTTCAGATAAAACACAGAGATATTCCTTAAATTAGTATGTATGTACTATCTATGTATGTAGCATGTGCTTATGTGAAAAGCAAAATAACAGTTGGGAGATGTGTTCACTGTTATTCCTGCCCATAGATATGAGTGTCCACCTGGCTGCCTTAACACACTGGGAAAAGTAGTTGGGACTGGCTATTATGACATGGTAAGTGATCAACAGAGACAACTTCAATTTTCATTATATTTTCAATGTTTGACATTTACCTATGTATCCATGGACGATTCATGTGTATTTGAAGCTATACCTGGCTGTGTGCATTAACAGTTTATGTCTACTGCAGCAATCCAGCGTGTGTGGAGCTGGGTTACACTCTGGTGTTATTGACAATGACGGGGGATGGCTGGATGTGACCAGACTGGGCAGAAAACAACAATTCACCAAGTCATACAAGAATGGTATTCAATCAATTGGGTATGAATCAGTTTCTGCATTTAGTCTTTATTTAAAAAAGAAAATTGTTTAATAAGATATGATAAGATAGCCTTTATTAATCCCACAAATTCCCTTGTTACAGCAGCTCAAAAATCCCCACACATCAGAACAACACAAATACACATTAAATAGACATAGGAAAAAAAATACAAAAAGTATTATAGAATTGTAATATTATAATAATAATAATAGTAATATTTACACTATAGACACCCTTATATAATCAGACACTATATATACACAGATCTACACATAAGTAAGGTGCAGATGAATATAAATGACATATTGCACAGTAGGAGGTGACACAGAGTAATACAGTCTAGATATATAGTATGTACTCCCTTTATAGGGGATGTTCATCTTATGATGCATGGATATGCAGCACAGACCATAACTTCATGTAGTTTTCTTTAAATTCACAGGAAAAACAGGAGTGCAAATTCCTTCAAAGTAGAGACGGTGCCTGGTAAGGAGCATACAATCGTTTTTCACTTTGAGGACACAGATACAGTAACATGTTATCAGCATACAGACACACTGTAGGGTCATTTTGCTGTGCCTTTTTTTCTCCCAGTCAAGGCAGTAACATGCGATACCACCGTTGCACTTTTCTGCCCTTTCAAGAAACCTGTACGACACTGTCCCAGGTAACATTGTGCTTTTATCCACTTAGGAGGTTAAAAACATCTCACCATTTGAATTAAACTACAATGCGCTGAGCCAATTAGTTACTTTTTTTAAGTAATAGAGGTTAGCTATTTGGCCCTTTCACCATCATCACTGAAGGAAAACTAGCATTTATCGATTTTTATATATCTTGACAAAGGTCACCTACTCTGTCATTTAATGTTTTTCTTCTATTTGCAATCCTACAAGGTGTAGTTATTTGCCTAATTAGTGTTTACTCAACCAGTTTGATTATTTCAGCCTCCAAATAGCTCTACCTTTAGGACAGTAAGAACATACAGTAGTTTCAGTGTATGCACTGAAAATATATGACCTAAAGTGAGCTCTGCCTTTTCCTTTAGGTTGTATTGTCCCAGGAACTGCCTGCGTGACAGTCAAGCCCGAGTCATTGGGACAAAATACTATTCAGATGTAAGTTGTTGCATTATTGTCATAAACTGACTATCACATTCTTTAATTGACTTATTGGAAACACTAGACCTTTTCACAGCAGACATTTTGACTTGTCATAGCCAGTAAAGCAAATATGTAATTGACAACATTAATGATGGCTTTTTTCAAGTGCTAAATATGGATTATCTAGCACTTGAAATAAGCCATCACCAGTATCATCAGTGGCACATGCCAAAGCAGCTTGCACAATAACTAAATGAAATCCAGCATGAATTAATGTTATTAGTTCCAATTATTTTCCTGTTATGACACGTTTAAATCTTATTGGCCCACATGAACCTTTCTTGCAGCAAAAGTACACCAAGTGGCGGCGGAGTGCCACTAGCTGAAATAAAAAATATAGCAGTGGTTCTCAACCTGGGGGTTGAGACCCCCAAGGGGGTTGCGAGATAATTTCTGGGGGTTGCAAGATCATTGGGGAGAAAAAAAAAAGAAATTACATATTTTAGACTGGGGAATGGTGTTATATTCAGATCTTCATTTGTAAATCAGGAGGTCCTGGAACACAGAAAGGGTCAGGGGGAGAGAATAAAGTCACAAACACGTCAACAATCCACAAAGCCTGGAGCACATTGGACAAGGCTAGGTGCTAGCTGCTAAAAGTAAACTGTCATTAAAGCAAAGCATTATTTGTTTACATGTTAACTGATTACATTAATCAGAGAATTCACAATATTCACTCAAAATCAGCAGGGGGAGGCGCGTAGAAACAGCTGTTTATACCAGTTTGCAGCTTTTCTCTCGTCGTCGAGGGGGTGGGTGGTTGTGAACACCAGCCTCATTACTCTGGGGGGTCATGACTCGAAAAGGTTGAGAACCACTGCTCTAGAGGACAGGTAACATTATTCTTAGATATTTTCTTTCTTATATTAATAATTTGACATAACAACCTCTTTCCCCCCAGAAATCCAGTATCTGCCGAGCAGCCATTCATGCTGGAGTGATCCAGAATGAGTCAGGAGGGTACCTCGATGTGATGCCAGTGGACAGAAGGCAGCAGTACAGTGGCAGTTACCAGAATGGCATCACCTCAGAGAGGTTTGGTTAAAAATAAAGTACATATGAACAGTGTATATATAGAGGAAGAAATGTGCATGGAAAAATATATATACACCAGGCTAATTTCATGAATTTCAGAAATATCAATATACAGATTGTTAATTTATGTATATTTTATTTGATATTGAGTTGGACTTTGTTTGGAGTTCAAATAGTATTTTGCAATTGGGTTGGGTTGGCAGTAGGGACTTGGCTTGGGAACCAGAGGGTCACCGGTTCAAGCCCCAGTGTGGACCAAGCACGGGGTGTGGACTGGGATGTGTGTATTTCAGGCCTGGGTGTAATGTGTGTAATAACAAATAACTAGTGCAATAATATAATTTCCCCTGCAGGATTAATAAAGTGTGTCTTAATTATCTTAGTCAGTGTGATGAGCAAATTTCAATTACTAGTCATTATTAGAATGCATCTTTACATCAGAACCTGTCATTTCTGTTAAAAAGCAACACGCGCATTTACCACATCTCTGTTCTCTCCCTGCCCTTCTTCTTTTAGCCTACTGAACCCAACAGGTGGAAAAGCCTTCAGAGTGTTTGCAGTCATCTGAAAAAACACTCTCAAAGGACAGCGTACCGTCAAACAAGGCCGTATCACATCCAGCGAACCCAGTCATTATTATCTTACAACATGTAATTACATTCATTCCTTCAGTAAATAATTCAGCTTCTGACACTAAAAGTGTAACATGGCATTACTCAAGGCTTCCCATCTATGTTTGGTCATAAGTGAACCAGTGTCCAGTAATTTGTTTGTTTAGTGAATGATGATCCTGGATGTCTTCGGCCTTACGGCATTCCTAAATGTCTAGTCCTGACTGTAATAATCACTCCCATGCGTCATGCTGACATGATATCATGACCTCATGGTTTTTATCACTTAAAGTTGAATATACACCGCCAGACTGAGCACCACTCTAAATGCCTCCCACAATTTCCAAAGGTGAAGGTTAAAATATAAAATCATAGCTTTTACCAAACAAATTTTAGATGTAGTATGCCTCAGCTCCATGTCGACATACACCATAATGGGGCAGTCATATACAGAGTCATAAAATCTGTTCAGACATTTTGTGGGAACAAGATTAGACTACTATTCAGTCAGACCATCCCTGCTGAAATTAACTACCTGGGAATTTGATGCCATCACACTTGCCCAAAACGCCATCTTGTATTTTCCTATGGAGGACCAAACCAGGCAAATTATTGAGTAAAATTACAAATAAATTGATATAATATGACCCATTGGCTATGTCTGGTGATCGGCTAAGCCTCTGGTGGGCAACAGCCAATATCTCTCGGGTTCAGGTGTAGCCAGCGGATATCCAGACAACGGATTTCCAGGCCAAGACTTCTCAAACTGTGCGCTGGTCATTGTTTACAGTCCAAGTTGAGAGACGTCTCTATAAACAGATATCTGCATTTGAATGCAGATAAATAAATAAAAAAAACTAATAAAAAGCTAAATCGTGGTCAGAATATAGGCGTTCTGCCTCTTACGCTCCACACAGACTGTTTACCTGCATGCAACCAAAGCCTGCTCGAGCAATACCATTCAGACTACAAACGGAAACCACAATGCTTTCTAATACCAAAATCTTGCATTCATATGAAGATATCTGTTATATATCAATATATATATATATATACATCAATATATGCTGTTATAGATATGATATATCCCCGGTTAGCTAAAGTCAGATTTGAAAATTGTTCATGGGGAAGGGTTTAGCGAGCTGACAATGTCAATTCATGGGGAAACTGTTTAGCAGCAGCATGTGTGTTGGGAATGACCCATGTGGCTTTATTTCAAACTTTGCTTATTGAAGATAGAATGATGTCATACTTTTGTTTAACTATTAAATATAATAAATCAGGCCATGCACACAGGGACAATTTAAATGCTTTTTAACTTTTAAGTCTGGTTTGGGCCTCCATATATCACTTCTTTTCATCACAGCGGTAATATATACAGTACATTATAGCAACAATGCAAGCAGTAAAATATAAATTGTATATTTTTGTACCTAATAATGTTGTAAATAATATTGAACACTTTGTTATGAAATGCTTGCTACTGTTACCTTTTTCATTAACATTTCTAACACATTGCCAGCCATACAAAGAGCAATATAAGCAATAAGCAGATGCTGAAACAGATGCTGCATGCAAAACATATATATGTCACTCAAGCTTTTATTTTTATAAAGGAAAAACAATAATTCTAGTGCATTCATATGTTTGTAAATATTGTGTATGTAACAAATTGTTGTATTTTATACTGCATTTCCCAGCTTTTGTTTATAGATTTATATAAATGGACCCTGGCTGGCCAGGAATGTGCATGGCGAAATCACAATAAAAATACTTGGATTAAATTCATAGGTTTTTATTATTTTTTCGTGTCATTATCTTATTGTTTTAAAGTGTCAGTGTTATCAAAATCAATAAACTATAGTCTCCTGCACAGGATGTCTCAGAAAAGACTAAACTTAAATTCTGCAAACCCCAAGTTACAGGCTCGACTCTGCTCCTCAGTTTACATTGTATTATATTACACTTGTTTTCACTTTTTGCGGACATATGGTTACAGACATGTGGTTGAGTGGCTATTTTAATATCAGTCCCTACAGCATCCAGATAGTCTGAGGAATCCGGGCATTAACATTTCAACAACGGCTCAAATTCGGCTGTGGATCAAACCTTCAAGTGTAATTTTTTTGTCTTGAAAGCTGTGGGTGTTTCTTTCCAGGAACAGTGGGGAACACAGAGGAAGAGAAAACTGCTTGTTTCAGGTCCAGGGAGGAGGCGATCTTATCTACCAGTTGGCAAAAAAGTTGTCGGTTCAGTAAAAACAGCAGATGTGTCATTACAGTTTACGTCCTGTCAATCCAATTTACAATTTTATTTTCATTAGTGTTGTACCCAAATGCCTGAAATAATACCACTCAGTTCAGGACTGCTTATTTTGGATTTAAAATTCACAACATTTGGCCTTCTAGGAATCAAAAAAAGGCTTAAACAACGTCATAGTTCCAAGTGTCCAATGAGAAAAATAAGCAAAGTTTAACACCATCAGCCTGACGTGCACTTAAAGGTTTCATCTTTCATTTTCAACCTCATACTTTTGTATCAATCAACATGATACTTCAAGGCATTACCGCATTTGTGTATGTTCATGCAGGGTTTTATATCACTTCTCATTTTTCAGTTGAATCCAGGTGAAGAGCTTTAACCAATGTTAAAGTGCTCAGGACCGCTGGCTGTGCCAGCGGCTGTACAAAGACCCACTTTGTGTTCTGCTGATCTCAACTTCCCAGGATGCATTTCCGTTCCTTCATCTGGACGGGCACAGATGTGGTCAGGCTCCAGCTAAAAAAAAAAAAAACAACAGTCACCCCTTAACACACATAATGAGCCACACACACTCATGGAGGAGTGCACACATATACATTAGACACACATCCACATCAGCCAGATACACAAAAACATGCTCACTGTTACTAAATTAAGTAGATTAGGTATGACAGATTATGAAAAAAGATCACACCAAAATAAACAATTTCCGTTTGTAGCTATTGATATAGATTTTTGTTATATTTTATGTTAATATTCAAAATCTTTGACTATTAATACGCCACTGTTTGTTGAAATATGACTTATCACGGTCTCCTCTAGATGTAGATAGGTGGCAAATGCATTTTTTGTCTCAGTGCATGTATTGTCTCAGTCCGGCAGAGCCGCTGTTAGCTTAGCTTAGCGTAGTGAATGGAATCCTTTGTTGCCGTTAGCATGTCGTGAGTAAAAGTGAGCCAACAACAACAAAAAACAGCCTAATTACTTTTTGTGGCCTGCGTATTCACAACGAGTATAAATAGCAATGCAAAATAAGACTAGACGATTTCCTAGGCATATATTGATTTGGGACTATATTGGGTGGAAGTAGGCTACAGCCAAAGCACTGCTACTTGGCGCAGAGAGTATAGGTCTAATATGGGTCGATCTATTCCGTAAAATAACCATGCGTCATGTTTACAGTAATCACTTACTCTGTGGACAGCTGTTTATTAGGGCCATTCAGCGTTTTTCCCAGTTGAAAAAAGTTGAGGACTGCAGGATGGATCAACGCCAAGAAATCCTCGGTAGCTGTGACACAACTGCGGGCAGCACGCTCATCTTGATCTGACACGTTAAGCCTGGTCCGCCGGTACCTTGTCCCACTCGCCACATCACAGACACTCTATTTCACTCGGCATATGTTGGCATTCCCGGCGTTTCCCGCACACTCACACCACCAGATTGTGTTGGCTCTAATCCTCACGTCCTCAGGCTGTTGAGCGATCACAACCTCCTCCTGTTGTGGTTTTATTCCCAAAGCACGCAGCTCCTCTTCTTCTTCTGAGAAGTCATCCTCTTCGTCTCTCACAAAATCCGCCATGTTCATCGCCATTCACTGTCTACTGTAGGAAAAATAGCCAGCTATTCATGCCGGTATGTTGACGGAAGTCAGGGGGTTTCAGGTGCTGCTGTTATGGGGGCAGCTATTCTCTCCGTCCTGTATGTGTTGCTGGCGATCTACCTGCCTGCACAGCTGTAGTTGATTCAACTAAGGACTGCTGCAGTATTTAGACCCGGGCGGAACTCATCTTCGGCGCCAGATCCTTACAGCTACCAATGTGGTAACTTGTCTCCTAGTGTGATAGCTACCTTGTTTGTTCACGTCAATACTTCCCTCCTATTTCCTCGTGCTTCGGCCACTGTGTCTGCCTGTGATTCTGTGTGTTTTGGGTCAGAGCCTCGGCCGTAACAGCTGCGTGATCTCTGCACCAAGTAGCAGTGTTTGAGCTGTTGGCTACTTCCCCCCAACATAGTCCCAAATCAATATATGCCTAGGAAATCGTCTAGTCTTATTTTGCATTGCTATTTGTACTCGTTGTGAATACGCAGGCTACAAGAAGTAATTGGGTTGTTTTTTGTTGTTGTTGGTTCACTTTTACTCGCGACATGCTAACGGCAACAAAGGATTCCATTCACTACGCTAAGCTAAGCTAGCAGCGGCTCCACCGGACTGAGACAATGCATGCACTGAGACAAAAAATGCATTTGCCCAGCTATCTACATCTAGAGGAGACGTGATAAGCCCTATTTCAACAAATGGTGGCGTATTCCTTTAAGATACACAATTACTACACATATAAGACACACAATTGTGAACATTTTACCAATAATCTTGCTATCTTGGGAAAAAGCATGACACTAAAATATTAACAAAACAAAATCAACAGGTAATATGGCTCTGAAATGGACATAACCCTTTTCCCTGAAGCAAGATCGCATAAAAAAAACTATGAGCCAAGATTAAATATACTAACTGGGTTTGGGCCAGGTCTCCTGGAGAAAATAGGCAAGCATCGCAGTGCTGTCAAAATTCACAGGACCCTGTTGCAGAGGCGCCCATTGGCACAGGTCCCCTGTGAACTGCTCAGGTCAGTTAGCCAGCCTGTCAGTCATAAAACAGCCAGTCCGCAGCATGCCAGTCAATTAGAGGCTTTCGAAGCATTTAGAGTAGGAAGGCAGCACTTCATCAGCATGAAATTCAGTTTATATGTCATAACTCAGTCGATCATTCTTTAAACCAATACCAATTGTCTTGGCCGGCGCTAAGTGCAAGACAAAGCAACACTGCAAAATAGCCTCAGGAAGAATGGTTGTTTTAGTCGTGGAACAGAAAACTTAGATTGGACAGATAGTCTAGCTAGCTGTCTGGATTTACCCTGCAGAGATCTGAGGAGCAGTTAACCAGAGTCCTCAGAAATCCACCGGAGTTTAAAATGCCAACACAAAGAAAGCGTAAGGTAACGGACATCCGGCCGAAATGAGAGACATCCGGTGGAATTTCCGGCGGCACCTGAACAATCTTGGAAAGGAAAGTCATCAATATAGACTACCCACAGCCTAAAGGTATTTTCAGACAGTAAGCGATACTCCACCTGCCTACCTGCTTGGATCTACAGGGTCTCACTGCACTCCTCATGTGAATAGACAAGCCGACGTGGTAGCCATTGAAACAGCTTCTGGTAAAGTAATCAATACTGTGTTAATAGGCAATACATCCTCATACCTTAACGACAGAATAGGTCGATTGCCAAAAACTCCCAAAACAACCTATATGACCATTTTATTTACTGTCGCACAGTGGCCGTTTAAAACAATGCGACCGTAACAAATTACTTGTTAGTTAAGTTTAGGCAGCAACAATACTTAGGGCTAGTAAAACATCAGGCATTGGTTTTAAATGAATCACATAAAACTACTAAAATGAGGACTAACATGAAGTCACAGACATCATTGCGTCACAGACTAAGGTCCGTAAAAGTCGGTTAAATTCAAAAAGTGATTTCACATGGGACACAAACCCCGGTCTCCTGAGTGAAAGCCCTGTGTTTGTTTGAACCATCCACCACCCCATCTGCCTCTACAAGTGGAATTTGCCTTTCTTATACAACTCACTTCCTCGTTTGCTCTCGTTATGAGCTGGCTGCACAACCGACATATAGGTCGCTTTCTGCTTGAGAACGGCCTGTTAATAGCTATTTCAACACATATATTGTGTATATGAGTTCTGTGGAAACGTGGTAGCGTATGCAGTATTCCAAGGGGCCCAGGTGCACTGCTAGGAATTCTGAGCCCCCTGACAAGAAAGGAAACATAGCTCCTTGACCTTGATGTATTGAACTTGCACATTATAAACTGGCATCTTTGAGGGGGCCCCCACTGAGTTCAAGGATGTACTCTCCCCTCCGTGAGCCACACTTCTCAGCAAACCACTGCATACACTGAATGCTTCACTAAATCTGTGTCAGGGCCGAAGCTTTCCAAATGTTCACTCTCAGACCAAACTAAACTGAGTCACCCTACTTTGGTTCTATATTTTGCACTTATAGTCATAAATGTCATCTCATGATTCCTATAAATAATGCTAGTTACAGGCCTTGAACACTTAATCCACAACATTTAGCTGTAAGGGAAAGATTCTTTTCACAGCAAATGAATAAATAGTCATGGCTGGTATTTGTGTAAGTCTAACAACACACTCCTGTGTTGCCAGTTTTAGCAATAAAACCTTTTTGATTGTGTGTGTTGGTCAGTAAAATACAGAACCGTCAAATGGACCTGGCAATTATGAGGGTTTTTGAGATATGTTTGAAATTTGGGCACAGCTGGCTGTGCCTGAAACACACCGGTGTGCGTGCATGTCTTTGTGTGTGTTTATGTGTGAAAACACTTCCATGAATGAACGTGTAGTTCTGCATGTGTCCGGCATGTGTAGAAGTGAGGCACATTCTAAATATGACTCGTGAAATCACTCTCATGCTATATAGCGGTCTCCTCAGGTGGTTAAACCCTGGGCGGACACACACCGTGCATGTGGGCGAACAATCACTGCGGACAGAATGAGAAGTAATGTGTGTGTGTGTGCTGGTGTTTGAGTGTGTGGTTGTACTTCCTCATCTCAGCCCTCTACCACTCATAGATTTAGACGTTGTTATTATTTTAACATAGTTAGCAGCTGTGTTTTGGTGGCAAATCATGGTAATCATCTCCCCATTGCTAGCTTTTCTGTCGGTTGAGGTGTATTTATAACTGTGGACTGTTTCACTCATCTTTCTCATGACACAACACAGATCTGGAAGCTTTTCAAAATCATAAAATCATATTTGGTAACTACTTCTGTTTAAATGTCTAGATGAGTGGATTTTATGAGTTTAGCACAGTTTTCTCAATATGGACAATTAAAGATACACTGTTTAAAGCAACACCAAAGACTCTTTTGTACCATAAAATAATGTTTCCAAAATCGTTTCAGTGGTTCATCAACTCAAAACAGGGTGAACGGCACTGCTGCATTCACTTTGCGGCCCTCTATCAGCTATTTATAGTAATTTACCATGTCCATCATCTTGTTATCATCGTGTTAGCATTGCTAATTTACACTAAAAACTAAGGTGATGGGAATGTTATTTGTTTTGCTATAGTATTGGACAAATTGAAATTTGATGGTGGTAGATGAACAGTCTGTACCTAATATCATGGATATCCATCCAGTAGCTGTGATATTTCACTTCAAACCAAAAATGTCAACCTGCTGGTGGTGTTTGAGGAAAAAGTCAGGGGATCACTGGAGTTATTAGGATACACCATCTAGGAAACATGAATGTCTGTACAGACTTTTGTGCCAATCTGTCTTGTGAGTATCAAGTTCTGTCACTGGATGAGTGACCACTTTAACCTGCTGATGAAGAAAAAGCCAGAAGATCACAAAAGTAATTAGGATTCATCCTCTAGGGACCTTAAATGTCTGTACAACATGTCATGCCAATCCATCTGATAGTTGTCGAGACATTTGGTGGTGCCAGAGGAAATGTCAGGGCATCAACAAAAAGACTTCATCCTCAGGAAACAATGAATGTCTGTGTAAAATTGCACGGCAACCCGTCCAATAGATGTTGAGGCATATTTCAGTCTGGATCAAAGTGGTGGACCAAACAACAGACATTGCCATCCAGAGCCATGTCTCTAGCGTGGATACAAATGTGTAAAGCTATTGAAGTAGAAATATGGAAATCTATTGAAGCGGTCAAAAGGACACTTCTGTTGGACAGCATACAGTAACCAGTGTCAGTTCAATACAGGTAATCAGTACATCTTTAACCTTATCACAATCTCCCTGTTCTACTTGTCTTGCTTAAAACTACAACTGCTGGCTTCTTCTCTGTCATATTATCTCCCATCCTGTACAAAAGTTTCAGTTAACCCACTAGTCTGTGATTCCAGTACTCTTTCCACCCATTTTGTACTTATTTTCTATGATACTTTATAGTGCCCATTTGAAAAGTCTGAGCTGACTAATTGCAGATGGAATACGCCTTTACCAGATTGAGGTATAAACATTCCCAAAGTGCATTTGGTATTTTGTCATTTGTAGTCATACTGGTGCTTGTTTGTCTTATAGAAGGAACTGGAGGTAAGTTCACCCACGTTTTTATCTATACTCCGTAGTCTCCTCATTCCTCATTTTCCACCTACAGACTTCCTCTGCCTCCATCCTTCATTCCCTTTGCCAGCAGCCCCTGTCTTTTCTCCTCTAGCCATGTTTACTACACTTCTCAATGGACAGTGTTAGGTACAAGAGGAATTGTCTATCTTTATTTCTCAAGAAGCTGACATAAAGAGGATCATTGACATGATTTTACCCATACCAGATTGTACTACTAACAAAATTTGAAGATTTATTTTTTGCAGCGTAAAAGCATTTTAAGAATGGTACATTCTGGCTTCACCAGAGCTCTGTACCTTCTACCCGCCAAACACTCACACATATACTGATCCCAAACTCAAATTATGGGCTTGGAAGCTCTCCCTCTCCTCCCGTTTTGTTGGTAACCCACATGCAGACCTCCAGTGCCAGCAGAGTGTGGCAGAGGGTCACTGTTTCCCACAGTCCCACAAGATTCACAGACTTTCTTCTTACCCCCTGATCCTCTGCTGTTGGTCCCCACCACCATAGAATCCCCGTAGAAATGTTCCACTTGTATCAAAAATAGTTGTCTGACTGCTGGCCATGCTCGCCTGGTGCCCTCCTGTCGCTTACGGCAGGCTGAGTACACACACCAATGACCAGACTATTTTCATCTTAATAGTTGTGAAATTCATTAATTTGTTGTATTTGTTTTTTTCACTATGCTGTAAGAACATCCAGTTTTTTGTGAGACTGTATATGTGTGTGAAAAGGATTGAGAGTTTGAGAAGTAGGGAGATGAAATAAATGAAAATACTACTGGGTGTTCTGGGCATTGCTGTACGTAGAGTGGGCATGTCCCTAAAAAAAGATGAAGGGTAAGGACAAGGTAGGCACTGTATATGATCTTCAATGCTACTATACAGTACACTACTTGGCCAAAGCATCCATTTATTATTAAATGAAAAGCTAACATTTTAGAATAATATGGTTTAAGGATTATATGCCCACAGTGGTGCCTTTACAAAACTTTTAACAAATGCTACACTCTTAAAAAGTTCTCATAAAAAGGTTAAATAATGAATAAATCAAATAATCATTTGCCACAAAAATGTTCAATATTAGATGTGTAGAGAAAACAGCATTTTAAGTTGAACTGTTAGGTAGCCAACTAGCTAAGCACTAATTACCTTTCAATAAAAATTACATTAGTCACATTAACGTAATTTAACTAGGTGGGTCACCAAGAGCATATATGGTAAGGAGTATAGAAATGGATACACGAGTCTCCATACACGAGTTTTTATAAAAGATATTTTATTTCAAGAAAGTATAGCTTGGCTAACGTGAATGCTAGCTAACATAATCAGTGGTAAGCTAATAAAGCTGGATGCTATGTGGGTTTTCCTTATTTTACTAACAAAATGTATTTGTGTTAACATATTGTATCTGGCTAATTATGGCCTATTACTCAAAACATACAACTTATGTTGTACTTACTACTGTTGGGCCTCTGTATATTATAGAGTGTGGTCTAGACCTACTCTATCTGTAAAGTGTCCTGAGATAACTTCTGTTATGATTTGAAACTATAAATAAAATTGAATTGAATTATGAAAGTATAGCCTATTGGCTAAATGTTATGTAAACAAAGACCTGGCTACAGCTCTCAGTCAGATGTTGATAAAATGTAATACATACGCTTTTTTTTCTGTTTTCACATCATGTTACAAAAGAGGACAAAACCCAATGAATGGATACAGCATTCGAGGCAGAGCCCTGTTCATTCTTATGAGAGTTGGCGCATTAAGCCAAAAAAGTTCAACTACTGCATATAAAATTACCCGGATGATAGCCGCTGCTTCAACGATTTACCGACATTTCAAAAGCATTGCATATATCCCAACAACAGATGAGAGACACTTATACATTCTTTTGTTGACTGTGCTATATTGCGCTACATCATTAATAAAGACAGATCTTCGGCCTGGACACCAACTCCGGGCTTCCTGAATGATATCTGCCAATCAATGTAAACTAAGGAGGTCTGTGGGTGAGATTGCCTTGAAAGTGACCAATCATAGGAGGTGCCTCCTTGGTTTCCGCCCCCAAAATGTCAAAAGTCAGTTTAATTTGGGCGAGCAGAAATCAACTTTGTGAGCAGAGTTTACCTGTGAGAGCGTGTATGCACTCCAGCGCTCACAAACCAGACAGTCGCGGGCGCGCGGTGGCTGCTCTGTGCACGTGCTGCTTAGTTTTATACATGCAGGTGCTATTCTTTCCCTCTGCCCTATGTTTTGTTTCATGCTCACTGCTGCCTGTACATCTCTCCATTGTTGAATTGGATTGAAGAGTAATATCTGCGCGTGTGAAATGATATAGTTTGCTCGTGAGCAAGTTTTATCGCCCTCGCAAGATATGACATAAACCTGATGCCACACAAGCCGGCTACTTCCAGTTTAGCGCTAAGCTAACTTGGATGAGGTTTAAATTATTTAATCGAGCGGCTCAAATGTTATCGGACTGAATGGATCATATTCTTATAGTAAAACGAGTCATTTCCCAGGGGTTGTGTGTTTGACGCTCAAAAAAATGTATACACAGATTTTTGTCATGTAAGTCTATGGGACAAAAGTCTTTTTGGGGCCCATGGCATCACGTGATGGACGCGGAAGTTGTAAGTCCACTGTTTGGCCACTTTGTGAAAATGGCTTAAAAACCTGGTGTACTTGCTGGGGGCCTGCGAAGCCCCCGTACTATATGTACTTTCTGAATATTTAACCATTTCCTTTAAAAGACCATTTCCAAATACGAACCAGCTACGTGACCCCGTGTAATTTGCATCATGTCCTGCCTCCTGCACGCTCTACCCCACCCAGCGCACCCCCTAGCCTAAACCAAACAGAGTATTTCCATTGAGTAAGATTGCATCTGACACGGACAATTTCCTGTTGTGTGCTACATGTGAAAAAAGGTCAAGTTCCACACCTGATTCTTTGGATATTGTCCATAGTTCTTATGAGAAAATGGCTTAAGTCTCTTCACTCAGAGAACCAAGGTTACAATGTAACCACACATCGTAATAGCCTGTGCATTGTTCAACAAAAAGCAATATTGCTTTATCTGGATGGAAGCTGCAATTAATTTGCTATCAGCATTAATAATTCAAATTTGTATCCTCATATCAGATAATTACAGAAATTAGGATACTGAAGCCAATCCGCAGAGTGAAAAAAGTATCCAAGTCCTTACAAACATGTCCTTTTGCCCTGATATTGCGTTTTGCGGTGTGACAGCACAGTGCAGGCAGTTGAAATGTATTCTACGCGCGATGACACAAGAGGTCGTCCAAACCCTCCAGTGTGTTTGCACAGCTACCTGGTTTTGGACTGGGGGAGTCAGTAAACAGGTAAAAATGCTGCAAATAGAATCTAGCCACTTAAGAATATAGTCTTGAGGGAGGGCAGCCTGTTCCCGGTTCTGCGTCAGCACTGACCTTTTTGCTGTTTGCTAAAGGGATTTGATTTCACCTCTAACTCTCTCGCTTTACCTTTCTTTCAACATTCGCAAGCCATCTGAGAAGTATAAAATGGCAGGTTTGTCTACGAAGGAGAAGCTGAGCTAGTTTAGTCATGGGCCAAGTGATATCACCAATGATAAGCTGATTCCAGCTAAGAAATGTTTATCATTTTTAAGCAAGGAGGTTTGAGGTTTTGCATCTTGCCAAACACCTCTATAAGCAAGCATGCATACTTGTTAATATATATGCATTTCACAAGAAGATTAGAGGTCAGCACACAACTTTAATTGCATTCAACAGTGCTGATACTTGTCACAAGTCAACTGAAGTATGTTTATCAGCTCATTATTACCAGCTGTGAATTGTCCATTGCTAAAAAAAACTAAAAACTATTTGCAGTCATTCGCCCACTGGTGGCTTTCAAACCATATATATCCTTCCCATAGACAGTATATAGAAGATTCTTCCCTGTTAGTTGGACATTGACCTAACATCTCTCAGTTTCTGTTCATTGCAACTTAAATGTTTAGCCCCCCCATGAACCTACAGCACCCTCTGCTGGCAGTACACAGGCAGACCTTGCCACTATTACTTGATGCTGTTAGTATGTGATAAAGAAGATTCATAACTTCTTTGAAATAAGAGTCATAACAACGTGACATCACAAACAAATGAATGGTTAAAGTAAAGGTCAGGAGGCCAACAAGAATGAAAACTGAATGCAGCCTTCACATTTCCTAAAGCTTAGGTCTTTGCCACCAAGCTTAAAGCTGAGAAAGGAAAAACAATATGCATAGCTCTGTTACACATCAAATTTTAAACAAAGCAACAATATACAGTCATGTGAAAAAATGCTAAAAGTTGACTAAAAAGAGGAATAAAAAAATCATCTTTTGGAAATTGATCTTAATGCCTTAATTAAAAAAATTTGGAAAAATCCAACCTTTAAGGATACCAATTTTGTTTGTGAATGAATAATGTTTCGTAAATAAATAAATGTTCTTCCTTAAAATACAGGGGGCATAAGTAAGTACACCCCTATGTTAAATTCCCATAGAGCCAGCAGATTTTTATTTTTAAAGGCGAGTTATTTCATTGATCCAGGATACTATGCATCCTGATAAAGTTCCCTTGGCTTTTGGAATTAAAATAGCCCAACATCATCACATACCCTTCACCATCCTAGAGATTGGCATGGTTTTATGTCGGATAGTTTAATAGCTGGTTTGATTTGCATTGAGAGATGATTTTATGGAAAGTACCCCATGCCAATCTCTAGGTATGGTGAAGGGTATGTGATGATGTGGGGCTATTTTAATTCCAAAGGCCAAGGGAACTTTATCAGGATGAATAGTATCCTGGATCCATGAAATAACTGGCCTTTAAAAATAGAACTCTGCCTGCCTCTATGGGAATTTAACATAGGGGTGTACTTACTTATGCCCCCTGTATTTTAAGGAAGAACATGTATTTATTTACGATACATTATTCATTCACAAACAAAATTGGTGTCCTTAAAGGTTGGATTTTTCCTCATTTTTTAATTAAGGCATCAAGATCAATTTGCAAAAGATGATTTTTTATTCCTCTTTTTAGTCAACTTTAGCATGGGTGTCCTAATTTTGTCATATGACTGTATATATTATTTTGTGGTGGTATTCTGTGTGGCTTTTGTGGCTGGGAGATTATCTGATATGAGGCCTGCTGTAGTAGGGTGTCTGCAAGTTAAACATGAGACATTTTTTGCTTTCACTGCTGTTCCCATACGGTTTTGTTTATTAAGGTCTACATTTCATGGCACACTATATTTCATATTAATTATTACATGGCTCAGCAGTTTTTTTTAAAAATAAGCCTGGGGACGAATACCTAGTCCTTAAATGCAAACATCTGGTTAAACATCTGGGCAGGTTGTATTTTAAAAATGCAGTCAGACACTCTATTACATTCCAGTTTTTCAAGATCACTCCACACAGCTGTGTTTAGTTAAGTTTAGTGAGAAAATCTTGGGGAATTGATCAACGTGATAGTTTTAAACTGTATCGATTCCTCTGCTGGGATAAAGACAAAACACTGAAGAAAGTTACCAGTGTTAGGGGTTACGTAAAGTGGAAGAGTTATTAGATCCAAAGTAAAGTTAGTGTCATGGACCATGGAAAGCGTGGTGTCACTATGTAGAAATCATAGGTAGAATTTTATGGCTTTAGAGTTCACACTGCAAAATGGCTTGCTATCACCAGCTAGCACCTGTATGGCTATTGCCAGTTTAGCTTCAAAGTAAAACTCTGAACGACACAATTCTGCATTTTAATGATACAATTATTCTTAAGTATTTAGAGGAAGGTTTGGCTTTACTACTCTAAACTAAGCTAAGCTACAATAATATAAACTAAGCTAAGGTAGAATAACATAAATTAAGCTATGGCTATGGCTTTGCTAATACTGCATGTCTATGTTCAAAGCTAAGAAAAGCTAAGGTGAGGAAAGGCAGAATAAGCTAAGCTAAACAAAGCTAAGACAAAACATACTTGTTTGCTAATATAGCCAACTTTGTTTTTTCTTTTTCTTTTTGGGGCGGGGGGGGGGGGGGGGGGTCTGTGGCACATGGTATTGCAGCTGTGGAATACATATTAGGAATAGTTAAAACAGAGGATGACAAGTAACATTATGGATTTAGGCTAAAGACAACCACCTTGCAACACAGTTATTTATTATTTGTTAGATTTGCCATTGTTTTAAGTGGAAATCATTACAATGTAAAATGCATTAAATAAACTGTAATATACAGGACTACATAGTGAAAGCATTCTATAAAAAGTAGAATTTGCTTTGTTATCACGATTCTATGAACCAGTTAAAACTAGAAAACCAAGATATAAAGAAAGAATCATGACAAAAGAGCACTTCCTTAGTGAACAACAGTGTGTATTGTATTACAGTAACTTTCAACCTGACAGCAGAAATGGCAAATGGAGTCTGGTTATATTCACTTTATTGAAGTGTTGAACAGAAACGCTACAGAAGAAATAATGACTGATGAAGACACTCAACTGAGACGTACAATTACACATGCTGTAAAAAGTACTCACTTTCTATTACTTCCACTCTATCTTTCCTAAGGAGGTTTCCTAATAAGCTTACAGTACATCAAGATAAATGTCCGTCCTAAAGAAAACCTTGCGTATGAGTGCCAATAAAATGATCATTCCCACAAACAGAAAACAATTCCTGTTGACTTGTCTCCATTGTTATTCAAAGCTCGATCCTTTCCCCGTGTGACTGTCCATTGTGATTTATGCTGGAGGAAAGTTAGTGTCCAAGGTTTTCAAGGTGTTTCCTTTGCAGGCACAATGCATGTGCACATGTGGTGTCGTTTTATGCTGAACATCAGTGCTTCACTGCTACCCATAATGCACTGTGGGAAAGGTAACACCCATTTTGTTTACCTGGAGGAAACCAGAGACGGATACTACAAGAAGACAAAACTAAAGCCAGAAGAACAGGAAAGAAACAAGTTTGTGTTTGGCTCGTTAAATACGAGCCAGCTGTTTGGCTTTTAGTCAAAGTGGATGTGATAGATGCTTTGGATACTTTTATAGATACGTCAGAGTTTGTTTTCCTACCTTTTGGCATTACAAAGGTGAGAGTGAGAGAAGTGGGACCATCAGAGAAATGGGAGGAGCTGCAGGGTTCTCCATATATGGTAAGAGTGTCACATGGGGCAATAGTCTTGGAGCAGTGGGGGGAAAAGGGAGGGAAAGGAACAAGGAGAGCGAGTGAAGAAACCCTTCAGGACTTTGGCCTGTCTCATGTGCAGGAGGCGGCACTTTCACCCTGAGTTTAGAGAACACTGGATCCCACAACAAAGAGTTGTGAAACAAAGATTTAGAGTGAGTGCCATGCTGAGGTGAAGCTAAAGCTTTAAATACCTCACTAGTGCCTTGATTTGACTTACTTTGTGTGTTTTTTCTTTCCCCTGTGGGTATGAAAGTTTAACAGCTAGTGCCATCCTGGTTGTCGACACTGGACACCCCTTCATACTTTCTTCCAGACAACTGAAGAGCCAAGATGCCCACCAACTTCACTGTAGTGCCAGTGGAGGATGAAGAGGGCGGCAGCAACAGCGCGGCTGCAGCTGGAAGCAGCAAACCTGTCAGTTTGGGCAACATTTTTGGAGAGGAAGATGATGAGGACAACTTACAAGACCCTCGCTCAGGTAAGAATAGCTGTACGTTGTAAACATGCTCATACACTTACTTACGGAGGTCTTCTTTACACTCTTATTCCTGTTCAGGGTCATGAGGGGGCTGTAACGTATCCCACCATGCACTGGGTGAAAGATATGTCTTAAAATGTGTATGTTTGATAGACTCTGTGTGATTGTATAATTTAAACAAGTACAAACGGGTGCACGCTGACACAAGCAGTCAGATACATGTTATGGCAGGCACGTGCTGTATGCACACACAAACACATGGCTTTTAAGCTTGACATTGTTCAACTAGCTAGAACTTGCAGAGCAGCTTCGTTGGTGCTGTAGGAAGGTGTGTGTGTGTGTGTGTGTGTGTGTGTGTGTTGGGGGGGGGGGGCTGTGTGGTATTATTAGGCTACTTAGGTCTGTTCAAATCAAATTGATGTTGGGCCCCTTTTTGCTTTATCATGGCTGTAGTGCAAATATGTAGCCTATGTAATTTTCCCACATTTTCATGCTACTCTCAGCCCCATGGTATTCTACATGTCCTTTTTTAGAGTAGGCTATTGTTCAATTTGAACTAAAAGTGTATGACAGCTATTTCTTACACAGAAAGTCAAACTATTTGATCATGGACACATTTATTTATCTGATTTTAAGAATCTCTCTCTTTCTCTTGCTAAAACTGGGCTGTCTGTGTAGTAGAATGGCGCAACCATTAGTTTTAATTGGTGCTACATGGCTGTGGTATTTCCTTTTGCTCAAAAGGTAGAAAACCTACAACTACCAGAATGTACCGCGCCGCACCGGACCAATAAACACACCCGCTGGTGGGTGACGCAAATGCAAACACGTCACAGAATCAATATGGCGGCCGGCTGGTAACAAACTATCTCGTTTTACAGTTACACGGTAAGCACAAATATGTTTCTGAAGACATTTAAGGCAGGAAATAGGCAATGCAGTAACAGAGTCTTGGTTTATATTTAATAAGTGCACCTTAGTTTTACAGTTTCATCTGAGTCGTTTAATCCTCCGTTTTCGTAATACAGGAAACAGTGTGGCGGCCACTTCCTGTTTACAAACTGTCGTATTTCAGCCAAACGGTAAGCATACATATGTTTCTGAAAACATTTTAGGTTGGAAATAGGCAATACAGTTACATAATATTTGTTTAAATTTAACCACTGCCTAGTTTGACAGTATAATCTGAGTTCGGTCTGAGTTTGAGAGAGAGAGGGTGGCGGATCTCTCTCTTGATCCGCTTTTATACTCTTTGTGTCCAGCCTCATGCGGAAAAACAATCTGTAGTTTGACCATTGATGTACGGAGCAACTACCCTGCCCAGCAAAACAAATAACAACAAAACAGTTTGAGCAGATCATACAATTAAAACATGTACATAACAAAAAAGTCTTTAAGGCTCTGGGGTTTGTAGAGTGCTAAATAGTATTGTTACATTTCATTCACAAAAACTTCCATCAAAGGTTTCCAATACATAATTTAGTTTTGTGAATGTATTATTTTGTTAAGATAATAAAAAGATGTATGATATAATACTGTTTTCGTTCTAAAATGCAGACCATATAAAAACCTAATAGCACATTGTGTACTGTAATGAAAAATGGACAGACACAGTTACAGTAACAGAAAGTCTATATCCTTGACGTTCCACTTCCGCTTTCTTTGTGTTGGAATTTAAAATTTGGTGGATTAATCAGGACTATTTTTGATTGCTCTTTAGATCTCTGCAGGGTAAATTGAGACAGCTTGCTAGACTAGGCTATCTGTCCAATCTGAGTTTTCTCTCACACAACTATTTTGCAGCGGCTCTGTGTAGAGCTTAGCGCCGCCCATGACGATTCTGATTGGTTTAAAGATATGCCATTAAACCAGAGCATGTTTTCCTGGCATAATGTGTCATACTGAAATTTGTGAAATCCATAAAATAATAAACATTTTTCATTACAAACAATACCACAAGATGGAAATCATTTCAAAAACATTTAGCTATCTATGATTGTTTGATTGCTAACATTAGCTCAAAACGCCATTCAAATGGCAGCCTTTGTTGTGTTTGATTGCTAACGTGTAGCCAGCAATGAATGAACTTGGTTATGTAGGTCCATTTTTATTGTATTGACATTACAGAAGTCTCTCGTTAGCAGGTTCTTGTAGGCTGCTTGTCGCAAAGTAAAGCATGCGCAACTCACATCTGCGCTTGTCTCAAAGTGATGCATAGTCGTCAAATCTAGATAGTTGCGTATTGTAACTCCAGATTCTATATAGTACTGTATATATAGTAGTATAGTATAGGCATAGCCCTCTAAGATCCAGGCCACCTGCTTCACCAACATTGGCTGAAGAAAAATGCTGACGTTGGGAACAGATCTCTGGTCTTGCAGCTGTAATATACAGTAACTGCGGACATAAGAGAGGCCCATGCAGGGCACAAGGGCGAGAAAGAAATCTTCACGACTGCATGTGCGAGGGATAAACCCAATAGCAACAGCTCCTAGAGGGCTATGCCTATACTCCTAGAATCTGGAGTTACAATATGTAACTATCGGTATCCCTTTAATGCAGCAGAAACAGATGTTTCCTGGCTTTTAGTCCCTATGCTAAGCTCCAAAAGCACTGGATCCTACTGTTCCCATAATGCAACTCAATAGCATGCTTTATTTCATTAGACCGAGCCTCTAGACTCATGCAGAAATGAGGAACGGGCTGCAGAGGTCTGAAAGGCTCACCTTTGGGGGTTATTTTCTCAGACATTAAAGAGCTCCCCCAGAGCCACAGATACATTTTACAACTGTTTTCACAGGGTGAGAAGTATTTTTCATGATCAGTAAACTGAACTTGATGTGAGAAATCTGTAGCCCCTTTAGGAAAATAAATTAAAAGGCTTCCCTCTGTGGGCAAATTCCTTCAAACCAAACTATCACTTTAATCATTAAAGCCTTTATTAGTGTCAGTACAGTGGAACATTTTACTTTTTCATTGTAAAGGCAGAAGTCACAGAACGTGCAGCGCTTGAAATGTCACACACCCGCGTACGCACACACGCCCTGATGATAAGACAAGATGTCATCTGTATAAACGATAACATCTCAGGACCATCATTTTCCAAAGCAGTATCCTATGACCAGTGTCATGTTTCGAAGTGTTCCACTTTCTGCTTGTACGATTGCTCCTTAGGCAGCATACAACACAACCGTTTTAGGTTTTGCAGGTCTTGAAGAAATCTTTATTTATGTATTAATAGATTTTTATAATTAAAGCCAAAGATTTAAATTTGGGTGAAATATGCTCATCCAAAGTTTCTTACCTCAAGATAGACGTCATCATCTGATATCAAATATTAATTTAAATATGTGAAAAAACTACATAACGATAAATAAATAAAAATGAATTAAAGGTTATAATAAGCAGAGAGAATGGAGTAAAAAGCAAGCTCAGGGTAATATAATTGTTAAAGGAATAGTCTGAAATTTCCGGAAATACGTCCAAGTCTGGATGCTAAATATAATGCTATGGCCAGCAGAATATTAGCTTATCTTAACACAAAGCCTGGAAACAGGGGAAAACAGCTAGCCTAGCTCTGTTCAGTGTAAACAGACTTAGAGGTGCTGGTAGGTACATTTTGTAAACGTTGATGGAGCTTGCCTAGCTGTTTCCTCATGTTCCTAGGCTTTGTGTTTATGCCGAGCTAACCGGTTTCCTGAAGTAGCTTCAGCTTTACGTACAAAAAATAGCATTAATCTTCTCTTCTAACCACCATCAGACTCCAAAAGCTAGATAGCATATTTCCCAAAATGTCAAACTATTCTGTTAAGTCTGTTTGAAATCCTCAGAGACGTATGGCCTAGTGAAATGGAGTATTAAATAAGGTAGTAATCAATGTTCTGCCTCTGTTGTAATGGCTGAACAGTAGAGCTATAACCACCTCATGACACGTACTCCCATCTCTGTTAGCACACACATCTTTCAGGGCTAGGATAGCTTTCCAATTATACTAGGTAAGGTGCTCAATGAGACAAACTTCCAAAAGTCTAGGTAAAAAAGTATTGTTGTTTGCTAAGATTAATTCCTTCATGTCCTTTCCTCTGGGCATTGTAGCCACATCTAGCAGCTATACTGTGGTAACGGTTCATATGTAGCATTGTTTCCCATTTGTTAAGCTGGTGGGATAACTGCCTTTTATTTATTTATTTTTTTTTGTTTGGTTGAGTTGTTACTTGTGTAATGCCTCAACAAGCTGGTTTATTTATTTTTTTGTTTGGTTGAGTTGTTATTGTATAATGCCTCAACAAGCTGGTTTGACACTCAGTCACTCACTGAATTGTATAGGATGTGCATGGTTAGAGTTTTAGGTTGAGCAGGCAGGTGGGTATCATTTGAAAAATTGAAATACCAGTAACGATACCAGTACTCTAAAAGTGATATTGATTCCAATAGAGTACTTCATTTGACACCCATCATGTGAATGGAAGTTTTTTGGCACGCTGAACTGCCAACTCTGTCAAATACACAACACTGCAGACTATAGGTTGTAGCTACTGCAGTAGTCTCGTTTTGCCAGACCCTCCTCCAAAGTGCTCTGAAGGAGGGTCTGGCTACTCCACATAGCATTTGGGGTTGGGAGGAAAACGTGCTCTGGCTTAATGGCATTTCCGCTGCAAAATAGTTGTGCGAGAGAAAACTCAGATTGGACAGATAGTCTAGCTGTCTCAATTTACAATGCAGAGATCTGAGGAGCAGTCAACAATAGTCCTTGTTAATCTACCGAATTTAAAATTCCAACACAAAGAAAGCCGAAGGAAACGGAAAATACATGCATACATGCAAGTGGAACGCAAAGGAAATAGATTACTACTGTGGTAGTGGGCCAAGCACATTAAATCGAAGAGCGCTTGTGGTGGTGATTGGCTGTGAACAAAACCATACAAATAGTCTGGAGCCTTGGATTTTTTTGTCTTTGTCTCTGGATAGCATGAAACATGGCCAATACTAGCTGACATAAAAGAACAATTCCTGAAGACCACTCCATTTTTCTCTTGTAGACAGATTAAATGGCATTGAAAAGTTATTTTGTTTCCAGTTAGCAACCTCTACTTTTTCTACAGCACCAAACCAGTTGATGAAAAAGTGCCTAATTCGCAAATTCAAAAGTTTGCCTAAAATTCACTTGACAATTGAATGGACACAGCAACTGTGACATGTTTTGATAAAAAAGGATTTTCACTGATTATGCAGACAATCACAACAGCCATATCGCCATGTTCCTGACACTGTGATCAGACATACAGTAACTTCTTCTTATAGATTAAATGTACTTACATCATGGTGTGTATCTGTGACATTGTCTGTTGAGATACATTGTCATCCCTGTACAGAGAAGTCGTGTTACTTCCCTATTTCCTTTGTTCAGTCTAATACATTCCCTTGCATCATGGGTGAAAGTGGCTGCAGACTGAGCTGGTTACAGATCGAACCCTGACCTCTGCACACAGGGATTTTAGATTTTCGATAAAGATCCTTTCAGTTTGTTTAAAGGAGTGAGGTTCTGGCTTGGAGCACACTGAGGGACTTCCCAGCGCATCGTTGCATGCTAGATTTTGCTACAATCCACACCATGTCATGTGCGTCCACACACAGTACCCTTTTTAACGGCTCTTCACTGATCTCTGAACCATGTTTGGGCCTTGGGTTCTTCAAGGCAATAAAGATGAGCCGACAACAGTGTGATCTAGTGTGATAATACACCAAACCTAATAAACTGAGACCACTGCATGACAACCACAGGCAAAAGAAACCAAATTGAGAAGACATTTAAAAGGCACATCTTAATGTTACTTTATGCTGCTTTGTCTTTACAAAAGCTGATTTAGCAATAGGGCTAATGTTACAACAACTAATCAAAAAATATTAAAATAGTTGGCAATGATTTTTTTTGTCATCGATTACAAGTAGTCTATGTTATGATGCATTGCATCATACACTTTGTACTCTGAGTGTCTTTCAGAGTCAATCTGCCACATTTGTGTCCTTGATGGATTTAAAAACGGACATACGGACATAAATGCATTCCGTCTGTTTTCTCTCCGTTTTTATGATGGATCAATGTTGCTGTTTTTTCTGTCCATTAAATAACCTGTATGTTAGTCGTGCGTTTGTCCGTCAAACACTAATTAGCGCAGTCTGAGTGTGCTTTAATAGCATTTCAGTGTTTACATTGACTACTCATGTTTGTTCAACAAAAAAAAACATTTTTTTTATTTTTATTTATTTAAAACTGTGATATAACAGATGTTTGATAGTTAGGTCGCATTGCTCATTGCTGCAATCAAAACATGTTGGACCACCAAACCCACCAGAGAGGCCTGCAACAATTACATCAACCACTTGGACAAAGTGAGGTCATTGCATGATAAACTTTAATGGGCCTCCTGCTAACCTTAGCCAGGTCAAAAGCTGTTGGATTTCTTTTGTTATACTGTAAGAATATTACTATACTTATTATAAATATTCATCTTGTTTGGAGTTTTTGGAGAGAGGTCTTTTAAACTTTTAGCTTCCTACTTTTACCAGGCAACAGCAGAAGCAGAGGGGTCATCAACAAATCAAAAGATGTGGCCTAAACATCATGGCTACAGATCAGGTCGACGCTACAGAGATATATATATATATATATATATATATATATATATATATATATATATATATATATATATATATATATATATATATATATATATATATATATATATATATATATATATATATATATATATATATATATATATATATATATATATATATCTCTATCTCTCACCACACTGAACATTCATACTTAGACAACACATCCTACAGCTCCATTCAGGCTTCATTTTGCACTGTATATGCATTATTGCACATTTGTACCATCAATGTTTTTACACTGTTTTTATATGTATCTTTTATGTTCTTATATGTATTTTATGTAATTTGAGCCTGCCCTGTCAAAGACAACTTTCTGTCACTTGTGACAGACAATAAAGTTTTTCTTAACTTCTTATCTTCCAATGAATAGTTAAGCTGGGGCTAGTAGAAGTGTAGTTTGAATTGTATATCGCTCTGCTTAGATTAACAATGTGTGTGTGAAAAGGGGCTAAATTGTGCATGGTCAACTCTTAGCCCAGGGCTATGAATATACAGTGTGAAAAGGCCTTCCTAGGACTATGACTATAGTACATCACTGCTAGCCTTCCTAGGACTATGACTAGTACATCACTGCTAGCAATACAATACAGCCGTTACGGATACTACACAAGAACAGTACCAGGTGATCCTGCTGCCTCTGTTCTTTTGCTGCTCTATCTATAGTATGCATATAACAGGGTGTTTTTTCCTGTGTATCCCATAGGAGATGACAGTCAGAGAGAGTCAAATCAATTCATTAACTCAGACGATGACGAAGAACACTATTATGAAGGCAAGAACATGGCCCTGTTTGAGGTAAGACAAAAAAATGAAATTTCTCCAAATGTACACTGCTTATAAAAACATTTGATTCACATGTAAAAAGTCTGCATTGTCCACAAAGCTGATTTAAAATTAAAAAAATCCAATTCATGTTGCATATCGTGCATGTAAACGCACTGATTGTTGACAGAGTTGAAGGTTTAAAAATTGCCAAAGTCACAAAGGCATTTATTCCTCTTATGTTGCATAATTGACAGACATTGTTATTAGTATGTCAATAGTCATCTATTGTCATAACATTTTTGAGTGAAATTATTAATAAATATATATTCAGTATTTGGTTCAGTTTTTTGTGTTTTCTGAAAAACCTGAAAAAAATGACTTTATTTAGGCCATTATTTTAGGAAGGTGACGATATGATCTATGGTACAGGAAGATTATGCCATTATGTTGTGTGATATAAGATCAATAAGTAATATTATTTTAAATTGCTGACACACAAGTTAAAGATAAAGCTATATAAAAGACTTCATTATCCAGCACTCATCTACCTGTAACCTCCGGTCCCAAAGCACAAACCTCCTCCATCAGCCCCGCTCAAGACTCCGCACCGCGGGAGATCGAGCTTTCTCCATCGCTGCCCCTCGCATCTGGACCTCCCTCCCTGAACATCTCAGAAAACCTCAGTCTGTGGACAGTTTTACAAAACAGCGTAAAACTGTTCTGTTCAGGCAGGCGTTCTTAAGTTGTTCGTAGCCTTTGCGGATTTTAATTTGCACTAAACTGCTCGTTTTAGCTGTTTTTCTTCAAATGCATATTTTTTATTTTAATTAATTAATATTTATTATTTTTATTGATTGTATATGTCTTCTGTTGTTTTCTATTATTAATATGTTTTGATGTGGTTTCTGTAGCACTTTGAGATTATTTTATGAAAAGTGCTCTACAAATAAAATGTATTATTATTATTATTATTATTATTTATATTATCACAAGGTTTCAGGCTCCAAAATGGAATAATATAATAAAAGCAATGATAATAAAAACATTCATAGTGCTTTTCAGAAACCAAATTATTTCCAATCAGCAAATTATAAGATCAGTAGTATAAAACCGATAAATCCAACTCCAGTAATGATAGAATAAAATAAAATAAAATGAAACACAATTTAAGTAAATAAAAAAAAAAAATAAAAAAAAGAAATGAAAAATGTAAGTAAAATCAGTATAAGCGCTCTGATAGAAGTATGTAAAAAAGGGGGTAAAGTATTTCTCTGGCCAGGTTGCAGAGCCTCAGGGCCACCTCTAGTTTTAAAGCAACACTATGTAACTTTTCCCGCTTTGGTCCCCCTACAGGTTGGAAGCGAAATTGCCCATTACATTGTCCAGTTCATTCGAACTACAGATCCGCGACCCAATCTGGCAAACTTGCGTAATGCAATGGACAGTTCTGCTTCCAACCTGTAGAGGGACCGAAGCGGGAGAAGTTGCATAGTGTTGCTTTAAGCTGGGACTCTGGGACACATATAAAACCTCTGAATGAGGAGCTCAAACTGTGTATAGGCTGCTACATGATACTAGAGGTAAATAATTTATCAAAGAGTGAAGCCATGAAGAGCCTTAAAATAAATCAATAAGATCTTAAATTTATACATACTTGGAGCCAGTGTAAGGAGGTTAAAACAGGAGTTATGTGATATGTAATACGTCTTGGTTCTGGTTGAAAGCCTGCCAATTAGTATTAAAGTTAGCAGGGTGCTAACAACAACACTGTACATACGTACGTTGTACAGAATATATTTGCTTTATTTTGTTTATGCATGTCTCTCTGTCTATCTGCAGGAGGAAATGGAAAGTCACCCTATGGTATCATCTCTTCTCAACAAGCTGGCCAACTACACCAACCTGACCCAGGGTGTTCGTGAGCATGAGGAGGCTGAGGATGGGGTCAGGAGGGTCGCCGTCGCGGTAAGGATCTGATTTTTGAGCTAGTGAAAATGTTGATTCTGAAAGTTATTTTAAGTTTTTTTTTTTTTTTTTTAGCCAAGTACCCCCTGGGGAAAAACAAAAAAACAGGGAAGCATGGGCTTGTGTATTGCTGCTGCTATGTTTCAACCACAAATGCATTTTCTTGATTTACGTATGTCATTTCATGTCGAAACTGGCTTCCCGCTCACAGTGAACAAACATAATTGTGAACAGGATTTCGTTTGTTGCTGCAGTTAACAGTAGGAATATTGACTATAAAATGTGGTTTATTTTTACATCTATTTACGTTTAATATCACGTACCCCCTACAGTACTCCAAGGCTGCCAATGCAGGGTAGTCCATTTTGGCACCTTTAAATGCATTCTGTCACTCCAACTAGACTTCCTGCCCCCCCTACACACACACACACACGCACACCAAAGCAGCTACCTGCATTGTTATAGCGCATGACCCCAAAAAACTAGTTTTCATGTGTCCTTATTCTGAGTTGTTTCATCTTCCACCTCTGGTTCATTGTCTTTGCTTGTCAGTTTTTCAGTCTATCTAGCTTTAAATGCAGTTTAAGTTAAGTTTACCCTAGACTTTAAACTCTGGGATGATATCACGAGGAGATAAAGCAGCTTATGAACAGCTCTAAAGAATGGACTGTATTGTGAGAATGCCATGTTCTGTAAGTCTTTCATCTTGCAAGATTTATTACTAACTAATTTGTATTGCCTATGGTACAAAAGACACATAGTAAACTGCTTGCTGCTACAAGTGGCTGGAGATGTGTAATCTTTATGGTTCATATTTGGGTTTCGGAGACAAGTTCTGTGCCATTGCCGTTTGGCAAATGCCCACTATATGTGATGACATCATCACTCAGGAGAATCTTAGAAACTAGTGGAAAACATGGAAAAGGTCTGTGTGATGTATTTGAGGGGTCTGCTTTTTCTTTGACCATTTTAAAATTATTTATTTCATGATTATTATTTTTTTGCTGATTATTTTTACTCTTTGTTTTTGTTGTTTTATTTAACCATATATTACATCAAGCTTTATGATATAAAGCGTAGTCAGACAATATTAGGACAGCAGATTGCATTATAAATTACACAATGACTATGTCATCGGCTCAGCCGTCTCTGTTTGGGTGACACCCGCTCCTTTTCCTTCGTCAATCGGTGCATAGTCTATATCCACGACGTTCCACTTCCGGGATTACGCCGTTGCCGTTACGCCGCAAGGTAAATCCATACAGCTAGCTAGACTATCTGTCCAATCTGAGTTTTCTGTTGCACGACTAAAACAACTTTTGAACGTACATGTGTTGCACCAAAACAAGTTCCTTCCCGAGGCTATTTGGCAGAGGCGCCGCTGCTCCATACAGCGCTTAACGCCGCCCAAGACCATTGTGATTGGTTTAAAGAAATTCCAATAAAGCAGAGCACGTTTTTATCCCATTCCGGAATGTTGTGTGGACTCGGCAGACCCTCCTTTACAGCGCTGTGGAGGAAGGTCTGGCAATGCGGGACTAATCGCTGCAGCATCCCACAGCGTTGCCACTCAGTTGACAGGCCATTTGTAAATATTTAAAGACATAACAATAACTTTTCAGCCCAGTGGCGATTTATCCATTAGGCCACACCCACCCCAGTCAGGGTACCAATAAAAACCCACAATTGTGATGTCAAAATGGTGACAGGTGTACACGCATTCTCCACCAAACCCAGTCAACCCAGGGGATTGAGAGGGAAAATTCACAATAAAATAGGAGACACAGAGACAGTTAACTTGAAACATGACGTTTTCTTTAATGAATAATTCAGGGGTAAGGGGAGTGAACAAAGTCACAATTTCAACATAGTTACTAGTAACTTAGCCTGGTGTGTGGTGTAAATAGCCCGCTTGTTGTGGAAAAAATCTGAAATCACCAACACTTGACCAGTAACATTCAAGTTGAGGTTGGGACACTCTTCTTTTGCTTAAATACGAAGTGCAGCTGTGAATTCATAGTTTGTGTAGCAGACCCTGTGCTTGGCCAGTCACCTTACTGGTTTGGCTGGATTGAAGCCTGGTAGGCATTATTGAGAGGAGAACTATGTCTGTGGTGTGGGAGGTTGTGTTTAAGTGCCAGCTGGAGGTGGAGAGTGGAGGTGCTTTCCTCCTTTTATGTGCCAGATGAGTAATCACCTGCTTCTGATAGTGTTGAAACTGACAGAGCTACATGTTAATATGCACATAAGACCACTTGTGACTGTCTTTTTCACAGTTTCTGTGAGTTTATTTGTATGTAAGTAGTTGTGTATAATTAATACATCATCTGGTCTGTTAAATCTGCACCTCTAAATCTCAAAAATGAACATTATATATTATATCTAGCCGTATACTAAGTTAACCAACGTAACTCCATAAATAAGTACTTAACTACGTCACGGACAAAACTACGTCACTGGCTTACGTCCGTAACAAACGTTTTCATTTTAACTCAAATCATGATCTTTTCCCAAACCTAATCAAGTCATTTTGTTGACTAAACTTAACCGAGTAGTTCTGTGTCACAATGTTAACCACATTTTTAAAACTGCCAGTGTGTGACTGTTTTACAACACAAATATGTCATATATGTCGTTTTTGAGTCATTGTCAAACAACCTACTCATTTATTTATTTATTCATTTAGGTTTGAGGACTTGTTTCCCAAATTCTCACTAAAAAAACAGAAAAAACCTGTTGTTCTCCATAGCCACATTACTGGTGGCAGTATGCTGCTCCCAGTTGGGATTTAAATCATATTGTTGAGATTGTTTAGAAAATGTGCTCCAAGACAACAATTCTTGCTTCCTTGGTAGCCTTGCTGTCTTTGGGTGGAACCCAGTAGGACCTCTGACTGTAGCTTAGCAGAAGCATTGATGATGTAAAACCCGCCCCCTGAATGATAGCTGTGTTTTTTCATCATTAGGAAATGTGAGACTAAAAAGAATTAGACAGAGAGTGAGGGGGAGAAAGACGGACAAGAGAGGAAGACAGAGTAACAAGAGAGAAGATGTGGGAGATCTTGAAATCAACATCAGGCACTTCACAGTATTCAGACAGACAACTAAGTGCAGAAGAGAAAGCACTGGACAGAGTGTTTGTAACTCAGAAAATGGTACGTACACTTGGTTTTTGGGGAGGGTAGTAGTCCAGGTATATAGAACCTTGTTTGTGCAGTGTAATGCATACTGTAAATATTATAACATAGGATAATGCTAGTGAGACTGTAGGAGTTTAAGCACAATAATTTTACTTTGTACCGAAAACTGTTGTATGGATCATGGACAATATTTTATTTTGTTTTTTATAATATTTTATTTATTACAAGATACCAGATTCCTGGTCTATGTCTAAGTACAATTTCAGTGTCATTTGAACTTTCTTCACTTTTTTTCTTCTTCTGTTTTTTGATTTCCTTTTATTTGGAATGCAATTAGGCCCAATATGCAATGTACAGAGTTTGTGGGAATTTGAAACCTCCACAGCACATACACTGAGAATGGACTTTTCAGTGAAGTAGGAGACATCTTGTGTCCAGCATTTTAAATAAACAATATTTGCATTTTCATGAGATTTTCAATGAAGGAGGAAGAATATATGTAATGTAATATATGTATGTGTTTAACTTTCTTTGTGGAAAAAAAAACACATATCAGACACAAACTATTATTCAAAACAGAGTATTTTTATATGGGCCTATCTTAGAACAGATTGGGCTTTTAACATTTTGAAAGTTCTCTCAGAGCAGTTTATGAATATCAATTGTTTCATTGTCTGATTTCAGCCATCGTGCTAAGTAAGACTCTTCCCCTACATATAGCCTGTAATGGAAGGTTAAACTAGGTTTGTCAGCTTTAATTTGTTGCATATTAGACTAATGCATTTTTGTGTGAATGGAATCCTATGTTGCCGGTTAGCATGTTGTGAGTAAAAGTGAGCCAACAAAAGACAAAAATTACTTGCATTGAGACAAAAAAATGCGTTGGCCCACCAATCTACAGCTAGGGGAGACCATAATGAGCCTATTTCAACAAACGGGGGCGTATCCCTTTTTAAAGGGATAGGTCAGATCTTTTCAAGTGGTATGAGGTGCTTATCCATAGTCATTGTAGTTTAGGGTGACCAAACGTCCTCTTTTGCCCGGACATGTCCACTTTTTATGTACTGTCCGGGGGGGTTTTATAAATTCATGAAAATGTCCGGTTTTTACTGTTTTTCATAGGACCAGAAGCGTGTACTTAAATTGACTGGCGCGTTGCACACAATACTACGGTACCTTGTTGCGTGGTGTAATTCCTGAGAGGCTGCCTTGTGGGCGGCTCTGCGACGCGCACATACACTGGGAGCAGAGCAGACAGCGGGCAGCATTGCACACAAAATGCCAAAGCGTAAGTGCAGCTTCACAGTTGAACTGCAAAAAATGTTTCCCACGTACCGTCCCGGTCGGGACAATTGGGAGGCGGAGTGCACTGTGTGCAAAGCTGGCACAGACAGCAACATATGGATGGGCAGACAAGGAGGATGAAGAAGATAACTAAAGATTAAAAGTATTATAGAGTATTATAGTACTATATATCCTTTTTGTTTGTTGTTAGTATCTTTGTGAGACTGTTTTATTATGTATCTTATTACATTGAAAAGGCATTAAGAGATATTTATTTAAAGCTGGATTTTCTGACACAGAAGAGGTCATATTTAGAACATTATTTCATATGATTTATTTATTTGAAAAGAGAGCTATTTTGTTACAGTTTATAACAGATTTTATTTTATTTTATTACAGAAGTTATTTTGTACCATTGAGGCATAATAAAGTATGTTCATTAACCTCTGAGAAGCCTGTCTGAATTTGTGTCTCGAGGCCGGGCCGGGTGTCCTCTTTTTTGGAAATCAAAACATGGTCACCCTATTGTAGTTCATAGTCATTGTTACCGCCTGGCTCAAGGCCGGCAACCAAAAGGGAGGTCACACAGATATTTCAATCAAAAAGTAGTTTACTTAACTCAAACGGAGAAATAACTACAGGCTGCACCCTCCACCTCATCACCTGGGGGAGCCTGGCTGTCCAGAGCATAGACTGTATAATATTAATGGACAGAGCATGTGTGACGTCACCCATTGGTTTGATATCTGCTGTGAGTCGTCGAGTTTGCCGTTATGGGCGCAGCCATCCTGGTTGTGGATGTGACTATTTTAGATGAGAGGGAGGATCTGTAACGTTACACACTTTCACTGGCAATCACATCATAGCCACGCCCTATAAAACACCCCCTGCTTTATCGCCGATTTTAAAATCAATGAGATCATAATTCAAAAAATGAACATCATTCTGTGTTGCAGAAGACTTAAAGCTAGCGATTGAGACCATAAACTCATTATGAAAATGTTTACTGAGGTAATAAATCAAGTGAGAAGTGGGTCACTTTCTCATAGATTACAGAAAACAACCTCCTTTTGCAACTGCACGCGTCGCCCCCTGCTGGAATTAAGGTAGAATGCAGGTTTAAGGCACTTCCACATTTGGAGCACTTCGCCGAACCGGACGCTTTGTCCATTAATATTATATAGTGCTGTCAAACGATTAAAATAAATTGCATTGCAAAAAAATAATCACATTAATGTCATAGTTGACTCACGATTAATCGCACATTTTTATCTATTCTAAATGTCCCTTGATTTCTTTTTGTCCCATTATATTTTCTCATTTTAATGCTCTTATCAACATGGAAAAGTGGATCGGCTGCTTTGTGAAAATATTTTTTTTTTTATTGAAAACAACATTGGCATATACGTAGTGTTCAATTTCACACTAACATTCACACTTGGAGCTAATCTGTCACATAATGTAACACTGTTGCCTCGATTTTCCATTGCAGATAGTACTGCCTCATGCCTTAGGCGAGCGTGGCTGGTCGTCATAGCGACTATGGTTTCCCCCGACTCATTTCCTGGTTGTCCTTCTCCATAAACAACGTAAAATCAAGGAGAGGTTCAACTTTTCCTGCTCCAGGTTTCCCACCGTGGTCAGAAAGAACAGAGGAGACACTTTGTTTCTCTCTCTGACTGTAGAGTCGCTACTCGCTCTGAAGCTAATCGCCGTGACGAGCCTACTAGCTAGCGGCTCGCAAGTCCAAACAAGTGTGTGCGGCCACGGCGTGCCCGGGCGCCCGCCCTTCAATCACTACTGTTGGCCAGGCGTCCAAGGTACCGTAACCCCATTTGTTCAGGTCCTATCCCCTGACCAATCCGCTATCCTAACCTTAACCACTCGAGGTGAAATGCCTAACCCCAACCAATCGAGCTGCTTCGTAGGGCGGATGTGGGTGTGCCTGTTTTGTTTCTGGTCTAGATCCGAAAGAACGTTAATCGTGTGATTAAAAAAAATTGTTGCCGTTAAAATGGGTTTGCGTTACCGCCGTTAATAACGCGTTAAACTGACAGGACTAATATTATACAGTCTATGGTCCAGAGCCTAAAATGTTGGGTCATCTCTTTGCATCTTTTATAAGATGCTCTACAGTGGTGGCCTAAAGGTTGAAGAAGTGAGCTTGTGACCAGGAGGTCGTCTGTTCAATCCCCAGACCAACAGGATAAAATCTGGGTGGGGAAAGTGAAAGAGCAGCGCTTGTCCCTCCATCATTACCACCACTGAGGTGCCCTTGAGCAAGGCCCTTAACCTCCAACTGCTCCAGTGGAGCTGCTCAGTGGCCAGTGGTTGTGCTGGGCAGCTTCCAGGTATGAATGTGTAACTGTGTGAATGTGATCATGGCGTTCCTGCAAAAGAGAGGCTGCCTCTCAGTGAACCTTCCCTGAATAAATAAAGGTTAAATAAACTGCAAGAGGAAAAGCAGGGAAAGGGAGCAAGCGGGCACCGAAAATACAGACATTATTTTTTTATATGGACTATCATGACTCATAGTCATAGACACTCACATGTCACTGCACAATTAGAAACTACCACAGAAATGTTTTTGGGAGACTCGGATCTGGGGGCATGCCGACCGACATATAATGTAGGTAATACACTGACTGACTATGGATAAGTACCTCATACAGCCCCACTTCAAAATTTCCAAACCATCCTTTTAAATGAAAGGATGTCACCTCAAATAAGAGGTCATATACATTTTTGAGGGATGTATTGTAGGGTGTCCTTCCTTTCACTTGTTTACCCTGTTGATTCTTATCTGTGTGCATGTGTTTGTGTTTATTCATCCCCAGGTCCCCCAAATGGGAACCTTCATTGGAGTTTACCTTCCCTGCATGCAGAATATCCTGGGCGTGATTCTCTTTCTGCGTCTCACCTGGATCGTCGGCACAGCAGGAATCCTAGGATCCTTCGCCATCGTCTCCATTTGCTGCATCTGTGTGAGTAATTAATAAATCTAAACGTATTGACTAAACATATTGACTTTCTGCTGACTGTGATTGAAAGACAAACAAGTCCTTTTTGGCGCTAATTCTATAAATGCATGAACGGAGCAATAACATGTCTGATGTTTAGTCTGAGATTTACGGCATGGCAGAAAAAATGCAGGTCAGTCAATACAACCTCCTCTATATGTATGGTTTTGATTCATGACAGTATTAATCCATGCATGAGCTCAGAGGAGGGTGCTCAAAAACGAGCACAATGTTTGTCTTATTTACAACCGTGATTTTTTTACGTCAGTAGCTCCACAGCCAAACAGAGAGCTGACTGTTTGAAAAGTTTGAATTTACATGCTCATCACTCATGTGATGTGATGGTAACAGTGCACACAACACCCTTCTACGATATATACCCACCCTGTCAGGCTCCAATGTTTTAGACCAAAGGGATGACAGAGCCTAAAGATGATGTTGGTGGTGCTGTTTAGGAGACTGTTATGCTTAGCATTTCACAAGGTCCAATGGGTATTAAAACCGCAGTACTTGTACATTTATTGACTTACATGTGTTCATAGCACTGGGTATCAAACAGTTTGTGCTTGTCTTTTAAATATGTATTCCGCTTTCTTTATTGCCTTTTGTAGCTCTGGAGCACAACAAAACCATTAAATCTCCTGTTTTATTTATTTACTTTACTCGGATAGTTCCTGTTCAAACCGGAATTTTGTATAGATAATAGATTGTATTTAAACAAAGTTTTTGTACAGCAAGATTTCACATTTGAATAGTGTGTCTGTTTCTCCTCCACCCCCTCGGCCATTTGTTATACATGACTTAAAATAAGGTCAGACAACCCTGACACTGCATTCTCAATGACCTTTTGTTTTAAACATGTGGTTAGTGTTGTGAATGGAAATGATACCCAGCCCTATACAGTAACGTGTGATAATATTACACTTGAAAGTGAGCCAAAAGGACTACCGGTATGTGACTTTTGAGCAAGCTTGAATAAGACAGTATAAAATCAAAGTATGTCATGTAAAATATAGCTTATTTAAATTATATTGTACTTGCACAAAGAATACAATGCAGCCTGCACACTTGTCTCTTTTCTTCCATCTATAACGTAACATCTGTCCTCTTTCTCTCCATGCAGACTTTGCTCACAGCCATATCAATGAGTGCCATAGCAACCAATGGAGTTGTCCCAGGTACAATTATTTTGTTCTTTTCCACTGGCAATATTTGAATGTAATAGTTTGCTTTGAGGGGGATACACTGCAGTGTTTTCATTATTTGCCACTGCCAGAATTTGAAGGATGGATTGTGATTGCATCATGACAAAACACTGCAAAAATAAATAATTAAAACAATAAAAGAATTATTTATTTGATTATTTATAAACTAACCAGGACATTGTATTGTAGTTACACTGTTATATAGAGCTAGGGTTCTCAACCTGGGGTCACAAGATACATCTGGGTAAATTTAAATATCTGCTACACAAATTTATTTATTTATTTTTTTTCAAAATATTTGAATCTTCTTTTTTGGTTGTTGATTGTTGGATACTTTTACAGATATTCGGGCCTCTGAAAGTATTCAAATGCAGCAACCTGAGAAGGAATATTCTCAATGTAGATATATGCAAGCTAAGATATGGGGTCAGAAATAGAGCCTAATTATAAGTTTTATAATTCCAGTTTATATGCAGTTGTTGATTCACAATTTACAAGTTTCCTTGAAAAACTTCTCTTTATGACTAGAAACAAATGACATATGCATAGGTGGATAGGTTTGGTTATGTGTGATTCTTACGCTTTCCATAATAATGGTAGTATCCCCCCCCCGTAAAATAACCCCGTAAATTGCTGCATTTTAATGTACTACCACTAATTACCGATTATTTGCTTGACAAAGACCTGATACTATAGATCAAATTCTAATAGTGAAACGAGTCATTTCTCGGAGAGCTGTGACGCTCAAAAAAATGTATTCACAGATTTACAGACGTCTCTTCTGCCATGAAAGTCTACGGGAAAAACTCTTTTTGGGGCCCATGGCATCACGTGAAGTTGTTAGTCCACTTTGGCCGCTATGTCAAATTGGCTTCAAAGCCCAGCGCAAATCTTGGGGGCATGGGATACGGCAGTGTGTATGTTGCATTGGAAGGGCAAAAAAATAGGTAATGACTAAAAGTGAATCCGATGAGCATATTAACATGTTGATCAACTCAGAGCTTCTCCCATCATCCCCAGTGGAAGCTAAACTGTAAAATATAGGGTTACCAAACTTTGGAAAAATAAAGTTTAAAATATCTGTTTAAATTTCGTAGTAGCCTAACTAACCAGGATTTAATTTCTCCAAAGCCGGTGGCTCATACTACATGATCTCCAGGTCACTGGGTCCAGAGTTTGGAGGAGCAGTGGGTCTCTGTTTCTATCTCGGAACCACCTTTGCTGGATCCATGTACATACTGGGCACCATAGAGATTCTGCTGGTATGTTACCACTCTGACAGATAAGAGGTCACCCATGCCAGTAGTCACTTCTGCTGCATATTAATGACACATTGACTCTCTTTTTGCTGTCTCCTCACTGCCAGACGTACATTGTTCCAACAGCAACAGTGTTTAAAGAAAGCGAAAATGCAGCGATGCTCAACAATATGCGTGTCTATGGCACATGCTGCCTGCTACTGATGGCTCTGGTAGTGTTTGTAGGGGTGAAGTAAGTATTCACTCACACCTATACAGTCTATGACACACACACACACACACACACACACACACACACACACACACACACACACACACACACACACACACACACACACACACACACACACACACACACACACACACACACACACACACACAGACTCACATGTATTACCCTTCTTTCTGCAGGTATGTGAATAAACTGTCTCTGGTGTTTCTGGCCTGTGTGTTTCTCTCGATCTTGGCCACTTATGCAGGAGTCATCAAGACGATCATCGAGCAACCAGACTATAAGTGAGTTAGTAACAGCTAAACTATAATTTATCATTAAACACTGTCATGTTTTCAAGACTGAAATATTCTTATCAACAACATGCTAAATCTAACTCCTACTGTTGCAAAAGGACAGATGAAGAGAAATACTTGGTCTTCAGTTAGTGGTATTCATTGCCATGTTTTGCCATTGCTCAGTGTGTTTGATTTAATTGGTTGATTTTGTTTCATGTCAACATGTTAGATCAGGGGTTTACAAAGTCTGACACTGTGGGGCCCCCAGCCCTATCCATTGCTCTAAGTTTTGGAACTACAGTTTTCATAATAATAAGGGGGGTGTAAACAGAAAGTATAATGTTGGAGGCTAAGCTGTCGGCAACAATTTGAGCCTGTTCATATTAGCCTTGGGGTTTCCACAGCCATGGGAAAACCTGAAAAAGTCATGGAACTTCTCAATGTTATTTTTATTCTTATTTATTCTTATTTTATGTTAGCAAAATCCTTAAAAGTCTTAAAAGTCATAGTATTTTGCTATTTGAAATGAAAGAAATTGTGACAGTAATCTTCCATGTAATGTAACAGCAAATATATTTATATTAATATATTATAATATTTATATATTTACTGTAGCTGTTAACCTAATTAGCTGATGTGTGATGTTTTGTTTAGCTTATTATTATTATTATTATTATTATTATTATTATTATTATTATTATTATTACGTACAGTTTCTTCATTGTTTCCCCCCGTGTTGAGTCTCCCTTCCTGTATGCCAGCTAGCTGAAATTAAGTTTGAATAGAGTTGGAATCTGATATGGTTGTATAACGCCAGGTAAGTAGAGCAAGAACAATAATGTTGTGACACTGTCATTTTGCATGTGGGTTCATGAAACACAAAGTAGATATAGACTATGTCTGGTTGTTTGTTTGAGTTTGGTAAATCAGCACCATTAAAAGAATGCTCAATTAGCAATTCCTGTTTGCAATGTACCCAAGAATGTCAAAACCCCATATTTTCAAATATTCTTTTGCTTTCTCTGTAATCGACAGAAATACTGAGCTGGATTATAATTTAGTATCATGTAAGTTATGGAGTAGACCGCCACTTGTTGCGACCACAGGGCGTGTGGGTGCACACTCTCAGCTGTGACTGGCTCCGGCTCAAGTCTGTATCATTGCAGCTCGACTGTAGCTGTAATTATGACTACAGCCATGGGATGACATAGCTTTGGCAGGTTTCATGGCTGTGCCTTGGTTGTTATGAGTATGGATGTGACACATTAGTTTATAATAGGTGTAACACTAACTACATGCAGGGGTTGTGTGTGTGTGTGTGTGTGTGTGCAGTGAATTGAGATGGTTGTGCTGGCTGTTTCGAAGCTAATGTATTACTGAACTCCTGGTTGTATTGGTAACACATTTGTCATATCGGATAGAAGCACCACAGGTTCAAGGGCTCAGGTTTATTGCAAAACACACCTTTTATCAACCACTGTAAAACAAAAAGGAAAATTCCTTTCATTCATTTATACTTCTCAGTTGTTCTAAGGCATCTGTTTCCCAGAGAATCAGAGCTCTTTCTACAACAACAGATACACCAGCTTCCATCCAACTAAACTACACTTTTCTCTCTTCTGTTAAAGCGTCTGTCTGTTGGGAAACCGATCTCTGAAGAATGAAATGTTTGAAACATGTGCAAAGACAAAGGTTGTGAAAAACAAAACCGAGATCACAGACCTATGGAGCCTCTTTTGCGACAGCAACGCAACCTGTGATGAATACTTTGACTTAAACAACCTGACAGAGATTCGGGCCATACCTGGGCTTCTGAGCGGAGTTATCAAAGGTGAGAAAGAGGAGAGGAAGGATTCTGAGCTTTCTTTCACGAAGATAAAGTCCAGTATTATTTCATCTTGTGCCACCTTCAGGCCGAATGATCAACTTTGTTCACAAGATATTCATTGCCCCACAGAATGCATCCTACTGTTCATCCAGCTGATAATGTCTTTCTGTTAGACAACCTGTGGGGCGACTATGGTCCAGCTGGTATGCTCATAGAGAAGAAAAACCTGTCTTCAGTAGAAGCCCAGGACACGTCCAAAGACCAGAATAAGCCCTACGTCTTCAATGACATCGCCACATACTTCACTCTGCTGGTGGGAATATACTTCCCTTCTGTCACAGGTAGATAAAAACCAACAAATATGAGTTAGAATGTTAGAAGTCAAAGATTATAACAATAAGAAAAGATTGTGATAGGAAACTAAATTATATGGTAAATATTAAAACTCTGAAAATAGCAGTTATGCAAGATGAGTACTTTTACTTTTGAGTTACATTTTGCTTTTAATACTTATGTACTTTTACTTAAAGCTGCAGTTGGTAACTTTTATTTAAAGTAACTTTTTGTCATATTTGCTGAAACTGTCACTATATCAGAATACTGTATTGATCCCTTCAGGGGAATTAAGTTGCAGTTGCTCACAATCAAATGTAAGAAAACTGACATGAGACATTACCATCCCATGCATTAGACAGATATTTTGAAATAAAAGAAACCACGTTCCTCTGCCTCCTCCTGGTGCTCCTAATGGCACTTGCGAGATTGCACCGTGTCTGAAGGAAAATAATCTTGATTCATATTTGTTCAGCGTTCTCTAGTTCGGCAGTTTCTTCGCATTCCACGAGCAGTCGTTGACACTGCCTTGGAGACTCCATGAATCTGATTGGTTGTTTCCCTTATGCCATTAGGAGCATCAGAAGGTGACATTTTTCAAAGATTATCCGTTTCATGTAATACTGTCAGGATATAATGAGTTTGTGCAAATATGACAAGAATAACCCTTTAAATAAAACTATAAATGCAGGACTCTGCCTTGTAATTGAGTATTTTCACACGGTATTAGTATTTTCTCATAAGTAAAGGCTCTTAATACTTCTTCCAAAACTGACTCTAATGTTTACGTCCTGTGTGTTTTATTTTAGGTATAATGGCTGGTTCTAATAGGTCTGGTGATCTCAGGGATGCCCAGAGGTCCATCCCAATAGGAACCATAATGGCTATTGTCACCACGTCTTTCATCTGTATCCTCAAGACTCTGATAGAGATATCTACACAGTATAGTACAAACCAGCATGTGCATGAGGAGGTACAGTCATGTGAAAAATTAGGACACCCATGCTAAAGTTGACTAAAAAGAGGGATAAAAAATCATCTTTTGCAAATTGATCTTGATGCCTTAATTAAAAAATGAGGAAAAATCCAACCTTTAAGGACATCAATTTTCTTTGTGAATGAATAATGTATCGTAAATAAATAAATGTTCTTCCTTAAAATACAGGGGGCATAATTTTTCACATGACTGTATATCAGTTGATGACAGAGAGCAGCAACACTGGCAGTTATGTTTTTTTAATTTATTTGTGTTGTAATGTAACAGATCACGTTTGTTACTGCAAAGTAAATACAAAGTATTTCCATCTTAACGTCATGCTCAGACATCTCCTGCGTGGTCTTGTTTGGAGCCTGTATTGAAGGAGTGGTACTGAGAGACAAGTAAGTGTATTTTTTTTATTATCATTTTAGAGAATTAAATGGTGGTGTTTTACAGCTAGTAGGTGATCAAGCGTTTTTATTTAAGCAGTTGTTTTTAGAGGCGGAATCATTGGTGTTGAATGAAAATTTGTCTGTGACGTGGCTCACACCGGTACTCATAGTATACCAAGTATACAGTACACATATTATATTGTATGTATGCTTGTGGGTGTTTTTCAGGTTTGGTTACTCAGTACAGAAGAATCCAGTAATTGGTATTCTGGCCTGGCCGTCACCCTGGGTGATTGTGATTGGCTCGTTTTTCTCCTGCTGTGGGGCGGGGCTGCAGAGCCTCACTGGCGCCCCGCGGCTGTTGCAGGCCATCGCTCGGGATGGCGTCATCCCGTTCCTACAGGTCAGTGTTAGATAGATCTTTGTTTTTGTATTTACAGTCCTGTGCGCTTTTACAATAAAGCATCACCCAAACACAAAATGGCTATATTACTTTTTTATTTGGTCTTGAATAGGCTTTGCTTTATAAAGACATTTTTTTGGCCTCTGTCTTTAAATCAAACATTCTCTTTTTTATTTTTGTCATAGTACAGTGCTGCTTTGAGTACACGTTGTTGACAGCTGCACTTAATATTTTCTTTTCACTCTTTAGTAACACTAGTGCCTGTTTGGGGCTGACTGCTTGGTTTCCAGTATTTGTTTTTCACAACTTTATTGTGTAAATTCTCACAAACGTGACACAAAATGAAGTTATAAAATGCTTGGTTGACCGGATGTTCTGGCGATTATCCTAGAAATGAACTGCTGTTGATCCAGACTGGGGAGCAACTCCCCGCCCCCGCTGCTGTCGTCTTTTGAGCGTGCAGGAATAAAACTTACCCACAAACAGGATGGAAGAGTCGGCCTTTAACTTTAGGGCCATAGATAATGCTAACTATCAAATATCATAAAAGTACACCTCCTTAACAGGTGACATCCAACAGGCTGAAATAAGCGATTTACGAAACATTTGTCCAGTTAAGAGAGTTTGGTGAATCTGACTTGTACGAACAAACCTCACAGAAAAAAAGATTTAAGATAAGAATACAAAAGTGTTCTTTCATAAGGCCAATTGTGTATATCCTAGAGGTCTAACAGATGTGTTTAATGCATTTCCCAAGAATGAAAAAGGAATAACTGTTTAGTCTATACAATGTCAAAAAATAGTACAGAAATAAAAATATCCATCAAAAATCCCTAGATCTCAATGTTATGTCTTCAGAATGCTTTCTCTGGTGTTTTGCATAATGATGACTGAAATAAATAATCAATCTTTAGATAAACGATCAGAGAGTTTTTTTGGAAAATAAGTCATTCAGCGTAAAAAATCACTAATGGACTAAATAAATTTTAGTTGACTAAGACAAAAACGACGATTAGTCGACTAATGGACTAACTAGTGGCAGTTTTCTGCAGTACTGTATCATCTCATCTCTCTCTGTTTTTGTCTTTCTCAGGTCTTTGGTCATGGGAAGGCTAATGGTGAGCCCACCTGGGCTCTGCTGCTGACAGTTGGGATCTGTGAGATAGGAATCCTAATCGCTTCTCTGGATGCCGTGGCCCCCATCCTCTCCATGTATGTGGTTTAACACTGTAGAAAATACTAAAAGAAGATAGATCTCCATGCTTTCAGTCTGTGTTAGTTTTCTTACCAGTTTGATTACAGTCCTTTCTCTCTTTAATGATCATTTCCGTTTGTGTCCGCTCAGGTTTTTCCTCATGTGCTATCTGTTTGTTAACCTGGCCTGTGCTGTTCAGACTTTGCTCCGTACCCCCAACTGGAGACCTCGCTTCAAGTTCTATCACTGGTACTAACCGCTTCCAACTAAACTCAAAATAAATCCTTCACATTTCATGTAAGATGTTGTAAAAGTGTGTGTTTGTTGTAGGACCCTCTCCTTCTTAGGGATGAGTCTGTGTCTCTCTCTCATGTTCATCTGCTCCTGGTACTATGCGCTGGTTGCCATGGTGATTGCTGGCTGTATCTACAAGTACATTGAGTACAGAGGGTGAGTTTTGGGTTTTAGGTCTTGGTTTAGAGTCTTTTACGCCAGATTTGAATGTCTATTCTGTTCTTAAACATTTGTAAAAAGGTGAAACTTTCCTTTTTGGACCTTTTGTTTGCAGGGCAGTGAAGGAATGGGGTGATGGTATCAGAGGTCTGTCCTTGAATGCAGCACGCTACGCTCTCATCCGTCTGGAGGAAGCACCACTACACACCAAAAACTGGAGGTGAGTGTGTGAGAATCTATGTTGTGATTTAATTTGCTTAAATCATGATGAAACCAAGGGATAGGATGCCCAAGACTACTATTCAGGGAGCTTTATTTCTTGTTATGCCTGTATTGCTTCTGAAGTTGCTTTTTAATAAAAGTATCTGTCTTTTTCATTGAATGTTCAAAATAGTTATAAAATATAGATGTTAAATTAAGTAAACAATTGAATAAAATGCGGCAGCAATTTAGCATTGCACTGTAACATTGTCGGACTCACGATGGACAGATAAAAAGAAAGAAAAGGATCAAAATGAATGCAGCGGAAGCAGGGATATCGTCTTTTTTATTCCATGTATCCTTCTTATTTGTCAAAACTTGTTGCCTGCATTACCCACAAAGCAGCTCAACCGCTGTCAGTTCAGTCTGAGATTCATGTTTGATATGATAGTAGTAATGTAGCCTCGAGCCGCTAATTTCCAGCAGAGATGAATAGCAGTAAGTAAAGTGTATTTATATAACCTATCATAGACAGAGTCACAAAGTGCTTCACAGACAAAATAAATAAATACATTTACATACAGAGGTCTGATAAGCTCACTTCTTTCACACCCTCAGATCTTTTTCATATTTAAATGTACTGACTCAAGTGACATCACTTGAGGACATTTATCAGATTTCACACAGCTCCCTCTGGAGACCCAAGAGGCTTAAAGCACTTTCCACATATGTACATACAGTGGTACTCCCAAGACCTGTAAACAGATTTTGATGTGTAAAATCAGCACACTTTCCCTTTTATATATCTTATTTTTCCCTTTTATATATCTTATTTTTCCAAAATGCTAAGTACTATATATTGCATGAGTTTCCACTCATACAATGTACTAACAACGTAATGGTTTACATTTTTATCATACTGTACATTGTTTATATTTGATTCTTAGTGCTTATTTTGCATTCACTTTATTTTCTTTTCTTTTACTATTTACATTTTCTCTCGTCAGGCCTCAGCTATTGGTGTTGTGTAAGTTGGACTCCGACCTGAAGGTGAAACACCCTCGTCTCTTGTCTTTTACCACGCAGCTCAAAGCAGGAAGAGGACTGACCATCGTCTGCTCCGTCCTGGAGGGAACCTACATGACCCGGGGAAATGATGTCAAGACTGGAGAGCAGGTTTGTCTATTTGTCCAGTCATCTGCTCTGCATGAGTGTCCAGTATTTTCCAGCATAGAGGTTATGGGTATCTATTTAGAGGTATCACAGATAGACAAGCAGGAATACACCTGCTTAAAACAATAATTCTACATATTCACTACAGCAGACTGTTTGAGGAAATACTGGGAGAGCATGCAAATTGCACACTAAAATAAGACTGAAAGCTACCACGCCACAATCAAAATGAAGTAATCATTGGGTAACCTGGTAATGCTGCTTATGTTCACCTTACATATTTACCTGATTTCATGCATAGTCATTTATACAGGTTACATGTAGAAAAGATGCTCCCAGCATTTTATACAAGCAGTGAGTATCAGCAACTCAAAATGTTGTGACCAATTCATAATCTGAAACCGTTTTGATTGTCCTTTCCCTCTCCTTTTGTTTTGGTCCTTTTGGTCCCTGCAGAACTTAAAAACAGCAATGGCTGCAGAGAAGATGAAGGGTTTCTCCCATGTGGTGGCATCGTCCAACATGCGAGATGGTTTCTCCCTGCTCATCCAGTCAGCAGGACTGGGAGGAATGAAACACAACGCCGTCCTGATGGCCTGGCCAGCAGGCTGGGGACAAGCCCGGGACTCTACCGCAAGGAGGAACTTTATCGGTAAACTACACAGGAGTGTCCTGAAGGAAGGGTGTGACAAAATCAGAGCATACATTTCTACAGTATTAAGAACATGAAACTTAACTGCATTGATATGTACCCTTTTAACAATTAATTCCATAAGTTTTCCTGCACTTCATTAACTTTTGACCGCAAGGTCCCATATTTCTAATAAGCGCTTTTCTCTGATACTTTTCACTTACTTACTAACAACTTTACAGGTATGGGTTATTTTACACAAGATGTCAGCAGTTTGAGGACACAAAAGAGTTGTAGCCTTTGCTGGCAATCCAGCAACAAGTAGAAGGGAACTTCAACTTTCTCTTGGGAAAGACTTACCGGAAAAATACAGGGGAACAGCGGAGACACAGAACTTATGTGGCTGTGTCCCACATTTGAAATGCCTCGCCATTAATCTCTCTCTCTCTCTCTCTCTCTCTCTCTCTCTCTCTCTCTCACTCACTCACTCACTCACTCACTCACTCACTCACTAACTCACACTCTCTCTCTCTCTCTCTCTCTCTCTCTCTCTCTCTCTCTCTCTCTCTCTCTCTCTCTCTCTCTCTCACCCTCTCACCCACCACAGAAACAGTAAGAGAGACGACGGCAGCTCAACAGGCTCTGCTGGTTGCTAAGAACATTGACCATTTCCCTGGTAACCAGGAGCGTCTGAAGGGGGGGACCATTGATGTGTGGTGGATCGTACATGATGGTGGACTGCTCATGCTGCTGCCATTTTTACTTAGTCAACACAAGGTGTGTGTGTTGTCATTTTCTATTTCCTTGTTTTTAGCAGTTTGCAGTGAGGAAAAAAGTAGTCTTCTATATATCGAAAGATTGGATCCTCTACTTTCCATTGATATGTATGCAACACTTTTTTTCGCACAATTATTTTTTACTATAGAGGCTGCCGGTCTTCACATTAACATAAATGAAGAAAATGGAAGGTGTAATGCTTAATGTCTCACATAGCTGCCTAATTTGCTAAGGTTCCCTGCTCTCATGTTCCACCTAGATCACAGATGGGATTTACTGCTCTTGCATTGTCAGCTTAGCTGTGTGTAACCAGCCGCTGATGCATGTCCTATTTCTGCAGGTATGGAGGAAGTGTCAAATGCGAATCTTCACGGTGGCCCACATGGACGACAACTCCATCCAGATGAAGAAAGACCTCCAGATGTTTCTCTACCAGCTACGCCTGGATGCCGTGGTGGAGGTTGTGGAGATGGTGAGACTATTTGCAATTCAGTCAATTAATTTTTTCTATCTAATGAATGGTTGATGCAGGTGGTAGTCTAACCTGCCCTTGAGCAACATACTGAAAGGCTACCTGTTGACTTTATACTGCTCAATCAGAAATCAGAATCAGAAAATGATTTATTGCCAAGTAAGTAACACTAACAAGAAATTTGCCTTGGAACATTAACCACAGCAAATAAATTGACTATATTTTTATAAGTCTGTGTACAAATCTGAAATCGCAAATGTTTTATTATCTTGTAAGTATATTTTTAAGTATATTGTGTGTATATTGTGTATATTTTATATTTATATTTGTGTGTTTTTATACTTGAGTGTCGGAAACTTTGCAATTTAAGAATTCCATTGCCTGGTGTAAACTGTGTGCATATGACAATAAACATCTTGAATCTTGAATCTTATGTCCCTCAAGCATGAAAGTGACATCTCAGCCTTCACCTATGAGAAGACGCTGGTGATGGAGCAGAGGTCTCAAATGCTTAAACAGATGCAGCTGTCCCGCACTGAGAGGGAGAGAGAGGTACTGTGACACTCATGTTATAACATTTGCACTAATACAAATCATAAATGTCATTATAACATTTGGACATGTTCTAAACAACAATAGCGAGATGTTTTATCTAGGAGTTACAAAACTGTACTGTTATATGCAAGTATTGACACGTTTAATTCAATTATTAGCAAGACAAACTTAAGTGGATAGTTTGGATATTTTGAAGTGGGGTTGTATGAGGTACTTACCCATAGTCAGCGTAATAACTACAGTAGATGGCGGTCGGTTAATTTCGAATTCACCAAAGTCACACAATAATAAACAAACTAACTGACCGAGGCAGCAGTAAACTTCTGACAGTTCTGCAATAGGCCTCGGGGGCATTTTCAGCCTTTATTTTGATAGGACAGCTGAAGACATGAAAGGCAAGCAGTTAAAGAGTGTGCTAAGAAATCATTGTTTTTGATACTGTACTTAAATTGGCAATTGACAAACTCCATTTCTCTAGAGACTGAAGCTGCAGCATGTTGATTGACATGTTTTAATTATATAAAGACATGTTGAAGGAGTTCAGTTAGAGTCTGTATCAGGGCCATATTTAGTTCAATGTGTTATATGTCACTATTTTTGGTAGCCTACTGTACTTAAATGGCCAGTATGTACTTTATTTTCTTTATTCATTGAAGCCTCTATGTTTCCAGGCTTGTGGTGATGCGCAAATGTGCTATAGGTGCCAAAAACAATCTGTTTGGTACTGCCAATTTGTTTTGTTTTTTCATGGTTCATGTGTGTAATAAACATTACACTTCATGAGAAAAAAATCGTGGCAGAGAATGGTGATATAAATTTTAAGCTAAAAAAATCGTGATTTATATTTTTCCCCAAATGGTGCAGGCCTATTCTGCAAGGTAAAATTTGTCGAAGGAGTCTGGTGGCTTTGAATAGAGCATAAAATCCTCATCAGAAAAGGCTGGCTGACGGCAAGGTAAAATAGTGAAAATATTACAAAAAATATTGTACACTTGAACTGATATTGATTTTTTTAGGTGGGTGATTTTGGGTGGCTAAAATACATTTTGCTGCTGCCCCCGTCCACAGCAGTACATTGCTTAGCTTCTGTGTCAGTACTCCTGACTGCTTCTCCAAACTGGGGGCATGCCACCCACCATCTACTGTAGGAAATACACTGACTATGGATAAGTACCTCATACAACCCCACTTCAAAAAATCTGAACTATCCCTTTAATACTGTCCACAACACTGTAAAACACACTAAAAATGTCAACTTTGTAAAGTCCATACTCAAATAACATTATATTCCATTTTGAAATATTCAGGTGCAATGTTTACACTTAGACATGATATAGAAATGCTATAACAAACTATAAACAAATATATTACAGCTGTACTATACTGATGTAACCATCCTCCGCCCAAGAGAAAGGTGTAACATAACTCGTCTTGCTCTGTTCTGCTGTTGTTGACCTTTGAACTCTTCCCCTAATCCTAACCTGGCTTTGTGATCAGATTCAGAGCATCACAGATGTATCCCGCAGCTCCATAAAAAGGAAGAATTCACCAGGTGCCCCCTCCTCCAACACCCTGTGCATACCAGAGGATAAGGTAGTCCCAGCGACCAAACGGCCCGTAGTAGCCGACCATTATGCCTTTGGTCCCTCCATTCACCATGCCATCCTTTCTGGCATCATAATCCTTTCATAACAACTGCAATGCTTTAGACCGGGCTGTCATCATAATATGAATTTAGAGATAGAAGGTTCAGCCTCAATGTTTTCTGTCTTCCCTTCATTCACTGTATTGTAGATGCTGAGGGGGCAGAGATGTAGAGACCAAAAGCTGCCACTAGAGGCAGACAGATTCCTCACTGAGTGCCTTTAATGTGCACCTGAACAGAGCTTTGGGTCCTTCAGGATCCCCATCCTGTTGTTACTAGCCAGTAGTGATTGAAATCCTCAAGTATGGTCTTATCACCGATATTGTGACGTGTTTAGTTTGTCTGTTTTAGGCTAAAGTTTATCATGAAAGTTTATTATTGTCACACACATTTATGCACAGCACAACGTAGTGAAAATCAGACTCTGCATCCTAAACAGAGCAGGAGGTTTACTGTGTCCACTGTAAAAGAATGTGTCATACCATAAACATGTCTATTACCTGACAGCCCTAAAAATAACTATACCTACATTTAAATAATTTGTCTTCATATCCTCTTGTGGTCATATTTTCATATCCCTCATAACTGTAAAGCAGTGAGATATTTGCAATAACATATTGCTTTGTGGTAAAATTCCCACTAATGAATGCTTGGTTAAAATAGAGATTACTACTAAATGTAAATGTAGAATCAGGTTTTGTTTTATTTAGAGAGAAGTAGTAAAATCATATTAGTGTTTAGCATAGACTGTATAAAAGGAGTGGACTAGCCACTGTGACGTTACCCAATGGTTTGTAGACTACCGTTTTAAAGGCTTGACTTTGGCATTATTGTCTCCATTTTGTTTCTTTGGAGACAGAATTGACCATATTTGGAGCTAAATTATCAGCTAATGCTAGCACTAGCTTGCTAGCTTGGTTAGCAAGCCATATTTCACATTAACTGTGATATTAATTGGAATGCTAATTTTAGCTAGAGAAAATCAGGCTTACAACAAAATGTACTTGCCGAAAAGAAATGAACAGCAGGCTCCCTAAAGTTTCTTTTAGTACAACCAAACGCAAATGTAACTATTGACTTTCATAAACTGAATGAAAACACACTATTAAAGGGTCAGAGTTTCTAACAAAACATGGACAACACCCAAAAACAGGTTCACGGCTTTTTGAATCCACAGAGTGCCATAGATATGCTTTGCTGCCCCTCTATCTTGATTGGCTGGTTGCTCAGGTAGCGTCTAGTCAATCACAAGGTAGCCACGTCCTAAGCATCCCCTGCTTTATCATCTATTTTACTCTAAATGGGACCATCATTTACAAAATTATCATCATGTTGTATTAAATAAGACTTGAAACTAGCGATTGAGGCCATAAACTCATTAAGAAAATGTTTACTAGGGTAATAGGGTCAAGTAGGGTCATTTTTTCACAGACTTCTATACAAGCGGACTTCTTGTTTTTGCTACGATTGGAGTCGCCTCCTGCTGGCCATTAGAAAAAAATGCAGGTTTAAAGCACTTCTGCAGTGGCTTCGCTGTTCAGACTCGAAGGCTACGTCCACTTCTTTTATACAGTCTATGGTGTTTCCCCAAAGCCACCAATGAGAGTTTGATTTTTTTGATTTAGGCCTTTACTAGAAAGGATATAATTGGAAATCCAATTGGAAGTTGTATTAATAAAAAATAACGAGGATCTAACATGGCTGAAAACTACAATAGCCAAACTGTCTTTTTATCATCTGACCTGTCCTTTGTTTAGGCCCAGTTGATCCACGACCGGAACACGGCATCTCATTCTAAAATGAATGACAAAGCTGCAGGTGCCACACCAGATCGTGTCCACATGACCTGGACCAAAGACAAACTGGTCAATGAGAGGAACAGACAAAGAGAAGGCATGGGAGTTAAAGACATGTTTAATATGAGACCGTAAGTAGATTCAGCTTTGCTGCAAAACATCGTAAAGACACACTTCCTGATATATGTTAAACAAACATTATGTTTATATTCAACTCAACACTAAATGTGATTTATTTAAGCTAGTTATTTTTAATATTATTTTAATATATTGTACTTTTGTTATTATTGTTGTTATTATTATATGTTTTGTGTGTCTTCATATATGCTGCTGTTGTACTGCACTAACTCCAACACCATTAGTGATAGATTGGTATTTGTAGTTATCAAGAGCCTGTGAAAGGCTAAAATCCTTCTGAATTGATATAATTTTAGAAAATTCAGATCCTAATTGGTCATATCTTAATGTATATTATCTAGGGGTTGTCCTCCTAAAGGATCAGTGTGTAGGATTTAGTAGGTTGTATTGGCAGAAATGGAATATAATAATCCAAATTATGTTTTCATTAGTGTATACTCAGCTGAAACAAAAAATCGTTTAGTTTTGTTAGCTTAGAATGAGCCCTTCATATCTACATATTAAAGGCTACCATAGGGGGCTCACCATGTTGCACCGCCATGTTTCTACAGTAGCCCAGAACAGACAAACCAAAACCTTGCTCTAGAGATGGCCTTTCACATTTTGAAGGCCCTGAAGGCCTCCATACACGTTCTACACGCTTGGAAAGAAAAGAGGGGGGGAAGGGGGATTCATTTACTTTTAATCTGCAACCTCCCCACTAGACGGCACTAAATCCTACACACTGGTCCTTTAACTGCATTCAATCATAGGCTTGTATGTTTTTATATGTCATTTGCCGATACTGTTTTATTGCAGTGGAGGGCTAATTTTCCAAGACCTCTCTACATCTAGATGATCTAAAAAATTAAGAAGCAGCCATTATTATTGTGTTAATGTTGAATATGTTGTTTTGTGCTCCGAATTTTCTAGGGAGTGGGAGAATCTGTAAGTCGCTTCATCTTTCGCTTTTTGCTTACACGTGCATGAACTCTCTGTGCATGTGTAATGTGAGAATAGTGTCTGTTGGCATGCTTGTGTGAAGGTAGATAACCAGTTCAGTTTGCATGAGTGTCACGGTGCATGATGACACATATGGAAGCTTCATGTGTCTGTGTATTGTATTTGCCTACAAGATGACTGACGTTGTAAGCGATTGCAGGATAACCGATGCTCTGATTAATGTCTGTTGTCTAACGTAGTAGCCAGTCCAATGTGCGGAGGATGCACACAGCTGTAAAGCTGAATGAGGCGGTGCTCAAGAAATCCCGTGATTCACAGCTGGTCTTGCTCAACATGCCGGGACCGCCGAAGAACAAGAAAGGGGATGACAACTGTAACCTTTTTCAGCTAATCAGTCATTTGACGAGTAATTCAGTCAGTTAAATGAAGTTGTCATATTTAAAGAAAAGTTCAAGATTTTAGGAAATACGCTGATTAGCGTTCTTGCCAATAGTTACATTAGAAAATCAATACTACTCTCATGTCTGTACGAAAATAATCAAGCAAGAGACAGCAGGTGTTTAGCATAGCTTAACTTAGGGGTAGCTTAAATAGGGGTAAACTGCTAGGCTGGCTCTGTTCAAAGTCAACAAATTCCACCCACTCACACCTTTTTAGAGGTCTCTAATTGAGCTGATATGTCTTGGTTTTTAATTGTACAAAGATGAAGCGTAAAGAAGACTGATTGAGAGGATGTGTGTAATAAACCAAAACATGTTGTTTTTACACTTCGGTTTGTATATGGATTACACAAACAAGACATACCATGTTAATTAGAGAGCTTTTGAGGTGATATCAGACAGATATTTTTACCTTTTTAGACAGAGCCAGACTAGATGTTTTTCCCTTGTTTCCAGTCTTCATTGCTAAGCTAATTGAGTTAGCGAGAGGCCATGAGGAAGACATCTCTTGTGTCCTTTACCAATATCAGCCGCCATTTTGTCAATTCCAATTCAGCCATCAGGCATTTTTTTTCACGTTGAACACAGCCAGGCTAACTGTTTATCCCTGCTTTCAGTATTAATGCTAAACTAAGCTAACTGGTTGCTGGCTGTAGCTTCATATTTACCATACATTAGAGTGCTATTGATCTTCTCATCTACTGTAACTCTCGTCAAGAGAGCAAAAAAGTGTATTTTTAAAAGTAACATCAAATGGAACACACGGAAATACTCAAGTGGAGTACAAACTCATTCAATTTGTACCTAAGTACATTGCTTGAGTAAATGTACTTAGTTACATTCCACCACCGACAGAAGCATTTTTCACACCCAGTAATGTAGGTTTTTAAAACGTGGATAAATCTGAAAACAGCAGCATGTTTTGCTGTAATGTACAGTATGTCCTTAACCAGAATGTGTCTCTCAGATATGGAGTTCCTGGAGGTCCTGATGGATGGCCTAGACCGTGTGCTGTTAGTTCGTGGAGGTGGTCGGGAGGTCATTACCATCTACTCCTAGCACCAAGAGGTTCCTAATTATTTGGAAGGGCACTGGAAGGGAACATTGTTGGACAGTAGGACCCCAGAGGGCAGGGGCTTGACAATGAGACATGGACAAAGATGTCGGACAGAAAAAGGAGAACCATGATCGCTGCGAAGTACAGGGGAGTCTACCTGCAGCCCAGCCTGAGCTCAGTGCATCACTTGGGGGCAAAGAGGGCTCTCTATACCCCCTCCTCCTGAGGCTCCTTAACTCTGCCACATACTGTATATACACTGTGGAGAGAATAGAGAGATGTGGAGATGTTCTTTCCTCAAAAACTGTTTTCTGAAAGAGCTTCCATTTCAATTTAACATGTTATTCTGCTTAACCAGGCATTTGTTGGAGGAAAGAACAGAAACTACAGCTTATTGCCATTTTTAGCATTTCACTGATTGTGGTAGCTGGCAACTGTCTCATCATCACAGTTAGTGAGGTTAAAGCCAAAGTCCCATTGATTAGTATAAGTAACAGTTTCAGGGCAAATGTGGCAGTATTGATTGTAATCTATAGATTGTCTTGAACATTGCTTATTAACTGTTTTTGTTTGTCACAGATAACATTAGTGATCAAAAAGGAAAATGCAACTTTTGTGATTTTAGAATTTTAGTACATTTTAGTTGAGTTAGTGTATTTGTTCATGTATTTGATTGACTTGTTTGTATTGGAGCAAAGGATACTAATATGCAATGATGAGGAAAATGAACATGAAACATGTATAACAGTATTTTCAATTAATATGACTGATTTTTAAGTACATTGTGGCATGTGTTAGTTCAACAAAAAAGTCACATGTTAAACGGAAAAGAAAAACAGTGATTTGGCCACTGACAGCACCATGAATTGCGCATCACTTGCAACTATTTTCCCCGTTTCGAGGTCCAATTCACAAAAGATATTGCGATAACGATGGTACAGCGCAAACACGGTCATAAAGTATTGCAGCTGAGTGCAATATGCCTTTTTTTTTTCATCTAATTGCGATTATCCATATGGCAAAGTATAAATGTTGCCTTTGTGCCAAGAAGAGAAAAAGAAAACTTTCAGGCGGGGAATTTAAACCTGACACACATTTAATATCCCAGTCTGTCAGTGCTTATAGTGTTTTCAAACGTACACCTTCAGACTGTAAAAAAAGATGGCCTAATTTGAAGCAGAGGATGTCCAATTATAAATGTGCTTCAGTCACCACTAACCCTAAGCGGGGTTCGTGTCCCGTTTGGCAATATAAGTTACTGAGTTTTTTTGTTTTTTTTTAACTTTACGAAACAAAAAAAAAGAACTACGTCACGTTCTGCGTCACATGTGTAACCGGAAGTGAAGTAATGTAACAAATATACTGGTTATAACCCAAACCACAATCTTTTTTTTTTTTTTTTTAACTAAGTTGTTTTGGTGCCTATATGTGACCAAATTGCGACCAGTTCACAACGTTAACGATGTGTTTAAAACCGCGACCGTTGCATTCTGTTATACAATCAATGGTATAGATGTGATGACTGAAAATGCTCCTGTGGGTTGTGATTCCTGCCACCGCTAGGGGTGCTAATTTATGAAACGCTCTGATGAGTCGTGTTGAAGGGTAGGACTGCACAACCTGTATGGTTGTATGGTTTGAAGGACTTGTTGGTTGAGTGATAGTTATTTTCTAGTTTAGTTGTGTAGAAATTACTTGTTTCTTAAGTCTTTAAATGTGTCGGGATATAAACTAAACGAGCTCAAGTAGGAAGCTGCGGTTTAACTATGATCAATTATTCACCAAATAATGAGATCAATTGTTCAGCAAAATAACAGCATCAACAATAAATCAATTAAAAAAAAAAAAAAAATATATATATATATATATATATATATATATATATATATATATATATATATATATATATATATATATATATATATATAATTTTGCAATGCTTAGAAGATTAAGTTTGAAAGACTCAGTAGCTGCAGTTTGACTTCACAATCAATAAATGCATTTTTATTGAGTCCATCTCTATCCGATAGAGCTGGGCAATATATCGATATTATATCTATCGTGATATGAGACTAGATGTTGTCTTAGATTTTGGATATCATAATATCGTGGTATGACATGTTGCATTTTCCTGGTTTTAAAGGCTGCATTACAGTAAAGTGATGTACTTTTCTGAATTTACCAGACTGTTCTAGCTGTTCTATTATTTGCCTTTTCCCCACTTAGACAGTATGTCCACATTACTGATGATTATTTATCTAAAATCTAAGTGTGAAGATATTTTGTTAAAGCACCAATTGTCAACCCTAGAATATCGTCGCAATATCGATAGAGGTATTTGGTCAAGAATATTGTGATATCTGATTTTCTCCCTATCGCCCAGCCCTACTATCAGAGCTTTATGGACTATGTTTACCTATAAATATGCCCCACATAATGATCTGGCCCACAGTGAGAAGTGTTTATTCAGACTTTGATGGGAACTCCCATAACATCACATGAAATATAGACACACACAGACAAAGGGCAGGAAACATCAAAGCAGGAAGGAAGACAAAGGAAACAAAGCTGAATGAATGGCCAGTCAGATGTAAATTATTGTGATTTCTCTGATTTTCCTCATCTCAACTCATCTTTTACACATGTTCAGTAACTGAAACTTAAAGCATCAAAATCTGAATCAATTTGTTGTCACTCTTTCTTTTACCTAGTTGCGTCTGCCATTATTACTGTTACACTATTGTCTGCCATTATTACTGTTACACTATTGTAACCAGAAGCTCTGACACAGATGAGAGCTGAGCTGGATTGTTGTCGTCTCTTACATAACTGGCCCATGCTCAGTTTCCAAAAATCAATTTAATCCTAAAATCATCATTGTCTCTTGGCTCACAAAAGAACAAAGACAATCTTGGAGCTGCAGTAAGAAGCTTTGGGGAAACTTGGCCTTGGATAAATGGCTTCCTGTTTGTCCCACACAGCGGTTAGCTGGGTCAGCACGCACAGAACAACAACAACAACGATCTCGGTCTGATGCTCTGATCATTCTCTGAACTACAACTCTGCTACTTTCTGTACTGTCTGTAGTCTGTACTCTTTGCTCACCTAAAAGTACAGGCTGTCTTTTGCTAAGACTCAGGACAGTTAACCCAATTTGACACTTTATTGTTTCACCAATGGAAATCTTGTATGGTGGCCAGGATCCACATAAGAACGACAATAACCACAAGTGTCACTGTTTAAAACAGTTCACAGAGCTCGTGAAAAGCAAGAAGGGAAAATGATGGGTTAACAGATGTTACTTTATGCAAATGTGGGAGGTTTTATCATCCAAAGTTTTGCAGATTTTTGCCAACTTGCTTCTGTTGTGTAAGTACGGTTGAAGTTGCACAGAAGTGCAGCCTGCAGTAATTATCCTGCAGGAGAGATGTCCTATATTGGCTGATACAACATTTCTGCATATGTATTATGTCGTAGTGTATGTGTATACAAACCCAAATCAGAAAAAGTTGGGACAGTATGAAAAACACAATAAAGAAAGAAAGTAGTGATTTCTAAATGTACTTTGACTTGTATTTCATTGCAGACAATACAACAGCACATAATTTAATGTGTTCCTCGTGATTTTTATTGTTTGTTTTTTTTTCAAAAAAACAAAATTCCTATTTTGGTTTTTGCAACACATTTCAAAAAAAGTTGGAACAGTAAAGCATTTACCACTTTGTAATGCTGCCATTCCTTTTCACAACACTTAAAATATGTTTAGGGACTGAAGACACCAAGTGATGAAGTGTTTCAGTTGTAATTTTGTCCCATTCTTCCTGCAAACAAGTCTTAAGGTGGGCAACAGTACGGGGTCTTCGTTGTCGCATTTTGCGCTTCAAAATGCGCCACACATTCGCTATTGGAGACAGGTCGGGACTGCAGGCAGGCCAGTCAAGTATCCGTATCCTCTTCCTCCGCAGCCAGGACTTTGTAATGTGTGCAGAATGTGGTTTTGCATTGTCTTGCATGGACGTCCCTGGAAAAGATGTCTTCTTGAAGGCAGCATATTGTGCTCCAAAATATCTATGTACTTTTCAGCATTAATGGTGCCATCACAGAAGTGCAAGTTACCTTTGCCAAGGGCACTGACACAACCCCATACCATGACAGACCCTGGCTTTTGGACTTGTTGCTGGTAACAGTCTGGATGATCCTTTTCTTCTTTGGTCCGGAGCACACAGCGTCCATTTCTCCCAAAAAATACCTGAAATACTGATTCATCTGACCACAGTACACGTTTCCACTGTGTGATGGTCCATCCCAGATGCCTCCGAGCCCAGAGAAGTCGACGGCGCTTCTGGACACTGTTAACATGGGGCTTCCTTTGGGCACAGTACAGTTTTAACTGGCATTTGTGGCTGTAACTACGTATTGTGGTACTTGACAAAGGTTTGCCAAGTAGTCCTGAGCCCATGTGGTGATATCGCTTATAGATGAATGATGATTCTTGATGCAGTGCCGCCTGAGGGATCAGAGATCACGGTTGTTCAGCTTAGGCTTGCGCCCTTATCCTTTACGCACTGAAAATCCTCCACATTCTTTGAATCTTTTAATTATGTTATGCACTGTTGAAGGTAAAATAAGCAAATGTCTTCCTATCTTTCTTTGAGGAACATTGTTTTTAAACATTTCAATAATTTTCTCACGTATTTGTTGGCAAACTGGCAATCCTCGGCCCATCTTTGCTCCTAAATGACTAGACCTTTCTTGGATGCTGCTTTTGTACCAAATCATAATTACAATCACCTGTTGACATCACCTGTTTCAAATCACATCATTATTTAACCAATTTACCTGATTACTAGCCCTAAATTGCTCCTGTCCCAACCTTTTTTGGAATGTGTTGCAGGTCTGAATGACAGGAAAGGATGTATATTTACAAATGAAATTAAGTTGACCAGACAAAACATGAAATATTTTGTGTTCACATTGTCTGCAATGAAATACAAGTCAAAGTACATTTAGAAATCACTACTTTCTTTTTTTATTTGTGTTTTCCATACTGTCCCAACTTTTTCTGATTTGGGGTTGTATTATCGCAGGTCATGGGTGGTGTTTTCTCAACAAGTAAAACACTTTTGAGACTTCTGCTGTTTTATTTTAAAAAACAAACAAAACTGTAGGGCCTTTTTTTCAAGATTATTTTAAAGGCTTTTCTGCCTTTAATGGATAGGACAGCTAGGTGAGAAAGGGGGGGAGGAGACATGCAGGAAGTCGTTACAGGTTGGATCGAACCCTGGACTTCTGCGTCGAGGCATAAACCTCTATGTTTATGTGCGCCTGCTCTACCCACTGAACCAACCCGGCTACATTATAGAGGCTCTTTGATTGGAGGGCTATATTTACCAAAATGTTACAACTGCACACGTTGAATATGTGTCCATTCTACTATGAACATGATATGATATGATATATATATGATATGAGGGTATTAATCGCGAGTTAACTATGGACAATCATATTGACAGCCCTAGAATATACCTAACAACAGGTTTATCTCTGAGGCTGACCACAGCCATCCTCTTCCCACAGCTTCCAAAGACCTTCCAGTAATTTTGGACACTTTGGCTAAACAGCATTTTCTTTCTCTTATCTGAGAGTTTTTGTTGGGAGAAGTGCTAAAGGAGGAAAGAACAATGTGGCTTAGGAGGGAATGTAGTCTGTTAAGACAGAGGATGAGGGTGGAAGAGGAGAAAGGGTGTGTGTCTTTTCTTCTCTCTGCGCCATTATCATTCCAGCATCTGCTAATAGTGGGTGTTAACATCACAACAAGGATAATTTCACTGAGACCATCTGATCTTGTTGACCCCTGAAGCTTTGTCTCTTCTGGCTTGGGACAGAAGTCCAGCACTAACTGAACCAGTTGTTTCTGAACACAGCTGGGAAATGTGTAATACAATTTTTGTATTTCTTCAAGAACAAAGGGACCTATTTTTTTTAGAAATCCTTTTAGAAATTATGTTAAACTCATTTATCCTGAGGCCACACAGACTAATCTGAAGATTGCTATCTGGTAGCTGTCTGCCTTCAATTGTGTATCTGCCTGCTGTGGGACACAGTCAGCCACATAACTCCCAATTTATGATGAAATGATTATTGATCAGCAGGTAGCCACTGACAGTCAGGAACTCATTTTGGAGTCTTTTGCTCTTTCAAATTCAAATTTGGGGTTTTTGGGTTGTTGTCATGTTTTCAAGAAGGTCCCGGAAACTGGTCAAACTCCCCATCCCAAGACTAAACACCAGATTTCGACTAATGGCTGTTTGTGCATTGTAAAACATCACAGTGTGTGTGATCAGTATGGTCAGTGTGTCAGTATCAGGGTGTGACTATAACAATATTTTCTTGTCTGACTGATTAAAGCTCCTAAAACACAGAGAGCAACCAGACAACAATTGGCGATGCATTTTCCGGTGCAAATTACATGTCTGAGTCAAATGAACTTTCTGGAGAAAATGGTCTTTGTGTAACACATGAATGATCTTTGAAAATATGAATTCCTTTTCAGTTTTAGAAATCAAACCTTTACTAATCAGCCAAAGGCACCCCCTTCGTGTTCAGTACTTTATTTCACATGCACAGACAAGGGAGTCAGTTTACGTCTAATGTGGAAGCAACAAGCAAGAGGATTTCTATGACTGTTAACCCCCCCCCACTAAACGTTGCACTAACCTTCATGCTGGACTCTACAGTACATCTGCATACCCATTGCACAAACTATAATTTCTTTGCATTCTGCACTAAATCCCTTCACCCTCTTTTCTCTTATACTAAACAGCTATTTTGTATGTATGGTTTTCTGTTTTTTGTTGTTGTATTAATTGTAATTATTTTTTATTATTTTTAATATGTTTGTTTGTGTATGTATAACCAAGGCAAATTCCACGTAGGGTAACTACTGTGGCAATAAACTCCTTTCTGATTCTAATTATTTGAGACTGAACTGTAGAGAATGATTTTCAGCCACCATTATTATTGTCGTTTTGAACAAGGCACTTACACATAAAAAAAACCTTATATCTCCAAAATATTAACTTTTTAAATGTGGAGGAAAGACAAACAACAAATCTATTTTCTCCAAACCAGGCAAAGTGTGCAATCCACAGAGGCCCCAAAATCTGAACTAAGGTGGGTCCTGCATTAATACCGGATGTGGCTCCTGACTGACAGGACATAATATGCAATAATGAAACATTTAAGGAGACATGCTCATTTTCAGTTTCATACTTGTATGCTGGGTTTCTACTAGAATATGTTTACATGCTTTAATGTTCAAAAACTAACTGTCTGAATATACTGTACCTGTATTCACCCTCTGTCTGAAACGCTCTGTTTTAGCTCCTGTCTCTTTAGGTCCCGCAAGAAAAAGGTACCTTTGCAAAGGTAGACTTCAGGCCATGGGAGATACTCAGATTAGGGGGTGGCATATTCTGATGAGCCTTCATGTGACATAGGAAGGGAAGCAAAATCTGAATGGTTAGTTGAATCCCATGTTGTCTGATCTAGGCAGCCCACAACAAACTGACTAGGTTGTCTTAGTTCACAATTTGTGGAGTTCTGTGTATATTATGTATGCTCCCTGTGTATAGCCTCTAAATTCTCATTAGGTACGGTGCAAACAGGAAATTACACACGGGCCACGGCAGCTTCATTATATGCCTCAAGAACCAGAAAACAACCAGTAGGCTACTCCTGTGGTGGATTAATATTACCTGGTCCCAGTTTTTCTGTGTCAGTTAATCTGTAGTAATTTGAACAAACATACATTTATTTGGGAGGTTAATTCGGCCATGCTATTTGCAGTACATCCGTATTCATGTATTCACATAATTCATTTATTTCATTCATTGATTAACATGTTTTTGGAATATTCATTCTCAGTCTATTATCAGTATCACTCTATTGCTACACTTACCAAAAATGTTAAATGGTCTGGATAGAGTTGGAAATAATTGGACATAATTAAGATAGATTCACAGATTGAAAGACTTAACTTAAATGATAGCCATAAATGTACATCGTATTATCATTAGTATAAGGAACTTGACTCAAGTTGCAGGTTAGGAGAGAGGGTCCACTGAGTGAGTGTGTGTGTGTGTGTGGGAGGGGGGTTCTTTTCCTTTAAGGGAGTCAAATTTCCAAACTCTGTGGGTCTGAGAGTCACTCAGCTCAGAACTGAGAGAGCCTTTGTACAGAGAGAGAGAGAGAGAGAGAGAGAGAGAGAGAGAGAGAGAGAGAGAGAGAGAGAGAGAGAGAGAGAGAGAGAGAGAGAGAGAGAGAGAGAGAGAGAGAGAGAGAGAGGCAGTGTGACTTCAGGTCTGCACAGTGAGGCAGAAGCAGAGGGACCACAGATTTTGCCGGAATTTCATCACACATATGCACTATAGGAGTTCACTTTCAAACCTGGATTTTTTATTCCTTTATTCTCGAAAATGTTTCAAGGGTAAGCACATTAAATATTACCTCTAAGTTTTCTGCTTGTAAAGAAAGCAGTGTTTTTTTACCTGACCATCCATCTCATATCTTTACTTCAGTTAAACCTCAGAGTAGACCTGTTATGTAGCAACAATTCTTCTATGCGCAGCTTTCATAGCTTTACTTGAAACACATTTCACTCCCTACATCAACTATTTTAAATGAACAAATTCAGACCTTTTCACACCTGTTTGTTTATGTTTTGAAGTCTGCCTAAAACGCAACTTACATGATGTGACTGATGTGTCTCCTCAGGTGGTCTCTTGCCCTGCATCTAGTTCTGCTGTGCTGGCTGGCCACTGCCCTGCAGGTTATGGAAGGTAAGATTTATGCTTCTGCAGCTCTTTCCCAATACTGTAGCTGTAAATAAATATACAGCTGTGTTGGAGAACAGCAGGGTTAAAAACAGTTTGGCATTGACCCAACACATGCCCTATTAAAGGAGCGCCTCTTCATGTTGATGATATAGTCCCAACTAATCTTTGAATCCCATAAGAAAATGTTATGAGCATGGAAAGCAATTAAGTCTGTTAATAGTGATCATCATGTAATTCTTAATTGGTTATGGAGTTGGCTTCTTGAAATGAAATTATGGCACCCCTGGCCTTTACAATGCATTTGTTATTGTGTGTCACAAGGTTAGATTCTGATTTGATAGATTACCTTTTTAAGCTTAGATGTAAATTTTGTTTAAGATTTTATATGAAAAGGTTTGCTCTGGTGGCAAACCATAACTAGGAATAGCAGGTCTTCCAAGCTATGGAGTTCTCTGCATGTTGAAGTGGTGTGTATGGAGCTGTAGTGCGACTACAGAACTATACTCTGGTCTTTACCCTCCTGTTGTCTTCGGGTCAAATTTGACCCATTTACAAAAAGTTTTTATATCAGAAATGTGGGTTTCTTTCAACCATTGTCAAAAGTGACACAAAACGTGGAAAGAAAGTGACAAAAATGTCACTTCAAAAACAACGTGGAACAAAATAACAACAAAAAAGTTAAAAATAAAAAAGTGCAGAAAAAGTTGACAAAAACATTGTGTGGGGGGGCAACAAAAGTGTCAGAAAAGACGGCTAAAATTCTGACCCAGAAAAACCAAAAAGGTTACGTGGTCGACGGGGAGACAACACAAAGGTTAAAGACTTTGGATGTTGGTTTCTTTTATTAACCCTTTCCAAAATCAAAAGTACAGGATTAAAAGCATAAGGAATGTATGTATGAGTGTGTTTGTTTGCTCTAATGTAAGCTGCAAACTTATCGCTGATTAGCGTTAATTATTAATTAGCTAAAATACCATTAGCTTCATGAGATGGCTTCGGACTTTAATGTTTTAAAATGTACATGTATTAAAACAAGAACCTTGTAAAGACATCTCAAAATAATTTAGTATGAAATGTCCCTGGCCTTGGAAGAAACACAGGCTTAGGTACTGAAGTTAAGAAAAAAGTTAGCCGGATATTCCAACGAGCTTATTTAAAGATGGTGGCTAAGGTAGCCTACTGAGCTAGCTAAAAATGCTAACTACAGTGGCTTATACAGTACCTAACCCAACATTTCTTCCAAGGCCAGGGGCATTTCATACTACATCATTTTGAGATGTCTTGCTTTAAAACATTAAAACGTCAAAAGCCATCTCATGAAGCTAACCTTAGCCTAATTAGCTAGCTAGCTACAATGGAGTGGGTAGGAGAGAAGAGATTGCATGTGATTGCTCAAAAAGTAGACTGACTGTCACTCTTGTTGCAAAGAATCTTTCATCGCTGCAAGCATGTAGGCCTACTTATGTCAGTGCATCTGATATGATAATCAGTTAATGATCACATCAACCTTTCACTCATGAATAATGGCTATTGGACAAGAAAGTTTTTTTTTTCTGATCTTTAAAGTGAGTGAAGTTTTTGATATTGCACTGCCACGCTTTGATGGTAATGGCAAGAAAAGCATGGAGGCCGGTATCTTTATTAAAGTGAATTAGTGATGAATCACCCTCATGCATGAATTATACATCAATAATAGCCTCATTTTACGCATGATCCATGATGATGAAGCTACAGAAAAATAGAAATGCCTAGCAAAAAAACATGTTTTCAGTATTTTAGAGAGCCCCCAAAATTTTACAAATTGTGGATGAATGGCTAAAGAGCTTCAGTGTGGTCTGTGATACCTAGTCAAGTTTTAGAAGACTGATCCAAAGGATGCAATGAAATACAACATGCCAAAAAACTGAGGAAAAATGTAATCCATCCATTCCATCCATTCCATCCTTAATGATATGGCTAGACTCGGATCTCATGTAATCCACTCCTCCCTCACAGACCCATTACGAGACCCATAATAAGGGTCAGTCCCCTTTTCATTTCCATTTTCACACCTCTGTCTGCTGCTGTGGTTTTCATTTACTCCCTGCTGTGAGACTTCTCTTATACAGCTCTGTAGGAGAGAGATAGTTTGTTTGTTTGGCAATAGCCTGGACTTCCTCTGCCCTCTTTACTCTCTGTGTGTCTACAATGAGGTAGCTGGAAGTGGCAGACAGGTCAAACGCTGCACTAGGGTGAGAAATTAAGTGTTTAGTTTGTATGGTAATGGTGTGAGGGGTTTCATCTGCACTGCACTTGCTGTTTGTGTGCTTGAGAACATCAGAGAGGACGGCGTGGGTTAATTTACACGGAGCTTTGAAGTTGGATGTTGAGAATACACTTGCTAGTTTAATGTCAGCATGTGTAGGCGTGAGGGTTGGTGATTTTTGCCAATGAATGACAAAATTAATTTTCTATTTCGAACATTTACATGAAGTCAGAAATGATCAATGCTTCTGCAGGATTTAGAAGAGTTATTCACACTGAACACAGCTCATCACATTGTGGACAGCCACAGGCTTGATGGTTAGAGAGTCTTGTGATTAGAAAATCATATGTTTAAGTCCAATACTAGCTTGGAATAGCAGAGTGTTCCAGTAGACATGAGCAAAGAAAATTAGGTTACACTTTACTTGAAGGTATCTACAGTACGTAAGAGTGACATGACACTGTCATGAATGTGTCATAAACATAAACAAGTCATAAACGTTTAGTGTCATTCTGTTTTTGTCATGTCAAGTTATGGTTATGGTTAGGGTTAGAGTTTGGGTTAGGGTTAATGTGTCATGGCTGTGTCATGACAGTGTCATGTGTTCATGACACTCTTACGTAGATACCTTCAAGTAAAGTGTTACCGAAAATTAAATGTCAGCACTTTTAATCTATGACTAATTCCTGGACGCAATGCTTATTCCAACTATATCCATTTATATTGACTGTTGGCGGGACTACACGTAAACATACACACTAGATGCCAACGCTGTTGTGCCCCACGTCATTTTTTTTTTTACTTCTGGCATGCTATCTAAAATCATACACCGGGGCAGGATTATGCCACCGTTATTTGGTTCAGTGTATTCTGGATCAACACAAGTACATATCCAGGATTATTGCCTGACATCCGCTTCGCTTCAGGAAAGCATAAGGCAATAAGGAAGGCGTGCTTGGTTCTTTTAGGGAATTGTAAAGATTTACAAGCAATATGTTTACAGCATTTACTCTCTAACTGCAACGTTTTGTGACCAACGGTGGGGATTGCTGTGGACGAAGTACACACAGCGATACGAGAGCTAGTTACATTTAATCAAGTATCCAGCTAATTTATATACCGTAGCTCACGTTACTGTATAGTGTACAGTTAACTTTATTTCTTCCTGAGACTATTTTGCAGAGCCACTGTCGCAGCGTCCAGAGCTTAGCGTTGCCTAAGACGATGTGATTGTGATTGGTTTAAAGAAATGCAAACAACCCAAAGCGTTTTTTTCTCATATCCCAGAATGTATCTGTTGTGTAGCCAGACCTTACTCCACAGCGCTGTGGAGATAGGTCTGGTAATGCCAGACTAGGTTCAGGGTAAAAAAGCAAAACCGATGTTATGGTGGATCTTCTTTAGGGCAGTATTGCATAATCTCTGTGTAAAAGGGGCTACTCACAGGCAGGGTTTAAATAGAGAGGGGCAAGATACGGTAATCGTTCAAAGTGTCACAGATCTACAATTAATGTTTGTCCTTGTAATAAGTGAATCACAATCTTTACCTACTGTAAACTTGACCAAGTGTTTTAGCCACCCATACCAACCATACCTTGCCCATAATTTCTTTGCGATTTCTACAATCTTTCCCTAACCTTAACCATATCATATGCTATTAGCAGACAATGTTGGATGTACAAAAATTGTCCCCAGTCTGGAGTTTAGTTTACCAATATCAATATACTTATGTAGGGTTGATTTTAGAAGATCACAGAAATCCTGTTTCCTATTATGTAACACCTCAATCCGAAATCCCTGGCTTTGCATTTAGCCATTTTCTACTGTCTAGTTGTTTCTCTATGAACAGCAATCTTTACAAAAAAACATCTGTAACACATGAAATCTGTGTTCAGTTTTTTGATAGCATCATTTTAGCATCTACATTTCCAGACACACAACTCTAACTTAAAAAAGCAAATGTTGTTGTTGTACTGTTTTCCACACTCCAAACTTCACCCTGTCCCCCCCCAAACCTTATGCTTGCCTCCAGGAACCTTCACTTTCCATTTACCGTTGGTTGAGTTGTTCTGAAAGGAATTCCATGTTTAGCCAATATAAATGATTGTGAGGTGAGCCCAGTAGGAGTCTGCTTTGGACGAGGTGCTCTTCTGTACTGTAAAACTTAGTCACATTATATTACTGTTGAGATCCACAATATCGGCCATATTTTGAGTCCATCACTTATTAAATGTTTGCTCAATGAACCATATTCATCTCTAGAAAACAGGTTTTCTGCTGTGGAAAACACTTTTCTCTATTTTAATCATATTCAGTTTGCCACTTCCACTCGTGACCTTATTTGGTCTCTGATGTTACTGGAATAAAACTCCCACCAAGCTCCATTTAGTGTTTTATGAGTCTAAAAACCTGGCAAGCATGAATGTCATAGAGCCGTATGAAAGAGCCTCTACCTAAAGGTCTTCAGTATATTAGAGAACTGAACGCCCTCATTGCAGTGGCGTCCTGTCTGGAATGTGCTCATTCAGCCACAGTGACTTTGATTTGAACACAGTTGGGCACAATGGGCCAACTGTAAAAAGGTGTCATTGCTGCATGTGTGTAACGGTCAGCTCTATGGGATTTTAATGGGAAAAAATCAGTCACTGGAAACTTAAAACAAAGAATGGGTGTTTCTTTGAGGGTCTCATAACTTTCAGTTGAAAACAGTCTTGTGTTTTCCATGATGCGATTCTCACTGAGATGATGTAGTTCTTTAACCTTGGTTCCCATTTCGTATAGAGGAATAGAGATGTGGAATCAAAATGAGGAGATAAAAGGCTGTTAATTGTTATAGAGGAGGTTCAACTCATACCAGAAACATGTATTAGATTGACTTGATGATTTTTGTTTTACAGCTCTTCTTGTAATGGTTTTTGGAAAGGAAACTATTGTTGTTGTTTGGGTACATCGTTTCCATAGTTACTGTTTAAAAAAAGTACCATGAATCATTATCATTGTGTATCTGTTCCACTCTATGCTTTGGGACAAGAAACATACAAAGAAAGGCTTTTTACTAAGCAAGAGGATCTAAAACTTCATTTACTCGAGGAGAGTATTAACATTCTGTTTATGTGCACACATGGCTGTTGAGACGTGGTGTTGCCTGCTCTACATGTGAATACACAGAACATTGCTCTTTAGTAAAACTTGGTAATATATATATATATATATATATATATATATATATATATATATATATATATATATATATTGACTGATATGATAATGACTGTTGAATCAAATTAAACATTTGAGCGTTCACTTTAGGGCTGCAACTCTTCAGTGTCAGCAAATAGTAATAAATGAAGATCCCAGAACCCAATGTCATGTCTTTAATTGGCTTGTTTTGTCCCTGAAGCAAAATTACTTAGGATACTTTCAAATAAGACATAGCAGCATCCTCAAATTTGAGAAGCGAAATCCTGCAAATATTTGGTATTTTTGCTTGAAAAGTGACTTTTTCAATAATGTAAATTGTTGTCAATTAATTTTCAGCTCAGCATATCTAGTTCACTGTAGTTGTGTTATTGGAGGAAAGTTAAGCATATAAAGCGATAGTAAAGGTGTTTCCATGACTGAGATTAAAGTGAGTTAACAGTAAAGCGCTAATGAGATGCTTTCAGCCAGTAATTAGTTGGTGGACTGACAA
>CM042436.1:31714041-31741541 GCA_023631565.1 Gymnocephalus cernua
GATGCCTGTGAAGAGGCTCCTTCCAGAGGGAGGTCAGAGGTGACATAATGGACAACATAGGGTAGGGATTCTTGCTGGACACTTCCGCAGTTGGATACTTGACAACTCAACAAGACCTTTTAAGGTTTGAGTCATCTAGCACAGTCTGTCCACTCAGTAACATTTAGATAATCTGTTAACATCTGTTAAGGTAATGAAGTCACATTCTTGACTTGTCTTGTCAGGTGTGTTTTTATCTAAGGCTGTGTTATGGTAGCCCCATGACTTCTCCAATGTAATTGGCTGGATGTCTGCCCTAATGTTAGTGATAGAGGCTTTTTTTTGCCACTTTCCTCTCAGATAGGTTCCTAATATGTTTTTGAAAGACAGCTCAAACTGTTGCTCCACTGCCAATATTATATGTAACAAGAAGATAAAATATGTGTCTAATAGTTGTGTGTGTATCAGTCAGCCCAGGGCTGGTTTTTAATTTATTTATTTGATAGGATCAAGCAAGCACACAGTACAACATTTGTCACTCAGCACGATGCAATCTAAATTTTACTGCTCTATTGGCTTTAAATCGGAGCTGTGTGTGTGTGTGTGTGTGTGTGTGTGTGTGTGTGTGTGTGTGTGTGTGTGTGTGTGTGTGTGCGTGTGTGTGTGTGCGTGCGTGCGTGTATGTGTGTGTGTGTGTGTGTGTGTGTGGGCAGGTCAGTTGTTTGGGCTAATCCTACCCTAGGGTCAAACTCTCCTTCCTATAACCTCTCTGACTCCCAATTTTCTCCTGTTTTCCTTTCTCTTCCTCTTATCTTTCCTCTTTTCTTTTCTTGTCCTAAAGAAGCCCCATCTGCTTATTTTCTCTTCTTCTGTCCCTCCATTCCTCTGCACATCCTCCCCCTCTTTTCACATGCCTTAGATTAATTTGTCGCAAAATATTTTAATAGGCATACTTAAAAACAACCCTGTCTCCTAAACAAGAGCTGTTGAAACTCATGTACCAGGGCTACTACCAATAGTACTGTTACTGTAATAATAACCACAAAAGTAACAGGGATGATAATGATTATCATTACTATACTATATTTTTGTTACCATTACCACCACTGATTTGACCAATGACAACAACAGGTGTGTATGGAGATATTCTTATAGTCAGATATTTCTACAGTCAAGGCTTAGTGGTTATATTCATTGTATTCACACAAACTGTACGTACCCACCCAGAAGATATACTGATGGAGTCTGATAGATTGTAATTCACTCCCAGGCTACACCGCCCCTTTGCCTGCAGGTAGTCCCTTTGTCTTCTGAGGTTGGAGGTTGAGCTAGAGGTTCAAAGAGTGTAGTGTGTGTGTGTGTGTGTGTGTGTGTGTGTGTGTGTGTGTGTGTGTGTGTGTGTGTGTGTGTGTGTGTGTGTGTGTGTGTGTGTGTGTGTGTGTGTGTGTGTGTGTGTGTTGTGTGCGTGCGTGCGTGCGTGCGTGCGTGCGTGCGTGCGTGCGTGCATGCGTATGCGTGTCTGCGCATGTGCACGTCTAACATCATCTCTGACATTCCAGGCATTTTCTTGTCTCCCACCTGCCGTCCTGGACACAAAGGGGATTTGATCAGACATACAGGTCCTGTCCCAGTCATGCAATCACCACTGAACCTTAACTGTATGTAGAGCCACAGCGAAAAGGTCTGCTGCCCCTCGGTGATGTAGCTGTAAATTACAAGTTGGGGAAACTAAGATCTCCATTCAAAACGATCATGAGAGCAAAATTGAATGTGACAATATGGTAACATCAGATATACTTGTTTGAAAGTTATTCTGTGATTTTTCACCCTCAGACAACTTTACAACTCAGACAAGAATAAAAAATACATGATACTGAGTTAGATTTGTCTGTAATTTATGAATTTACCTTATATGATTTATGTCAATGGAAAAGGGTGGAGTGAAGTTTGGGATGGTGCACTGTCCACTACACCTATACTCACGTCTGATTTTGGTTGCTGATATTGTCTTTCTTCTTTGTTCTGTCACTGGACAAGTTTTGTGTTCTTTTTTTTTCTTTCTTCAGTCGATCATTTATATTTCATTTAGCTTTGGTCACAGATCACACCCGGATCGCAACCAGGTATTTGCAATATTTTCCTGAAGCAGTTTGGTTAAAATAGCAACCCCTTCTAAAATGACTTAATTACTTTGTTTTAGGTTTTGCTTGATGTACTGGCATATCAGGCATATCTCTGCTTGTATTGGCTGAATTAGACTCACCACTCCACATTATGACAGAGTTAGTTTGTTGTGGCTGAACAGCCTTTCTTGGCTGTTCTTTCCAATAAAAGCTTATAAATGTACTCCAACATTTCCTGACTGAACATGGCCTAGAAATATAAAATGAAAACACATCGTAGGGGGAGCGGAAGAGGGGGGGGAGGAAGGCAGGGATGCATGAGGGTGCATGAGAAAAAACAGCTTTGCAACACAGGCTTCATTGACTACTTGCCTAGTGGCTACAGTGTGAATGTGCATAAATGTCTGAAAATGTGCATATGTGGTATTCCATTACCTGAGAACAGGTCCTCTCTGTTGACCTTCACAGCCCGCCCACCCACATTTCTGCTATAGGGTTGGTTAATAGGATGTGTCAATCAAACCTGTTGGGGATATATTACAAAATCACACCCATACACAAAAGAAAAACAACACGAAAAGCCCCTTTGAGTGGCACAGGTAATCTTGTGCTTGTTTGATAGAGCCAGTAAAAGATGTAGTCATGCTTGAGGGCTTAGCTGAATGAATTAGTCATTTTAGAGTTAAAACTTAAACAAAACATTGTTAGCATCTGTAGTGCCCAATAAATGGGTTTTTGTGTTGTTCTGGCACAAAAACACTGGCAAGTGAGCCAAAAGCTCTTTCGCTCTAATTGGCAGAGTGGACCAACTTGTACACTCAAACAAACACGTACGTGTAAACACCCAATAAAATGAATTAACTCATTCTAATGTGACAGCTTTGACCAACATACTCATCTTTTAATAGGACAGTTAGTTAGACAGTTACAGAAATACTATCAGTAGGTAGAGTTAGTCATTGTTTTATCCTCCACAATTTGTTCGTCTTTCCTGCAGATCTACCCTTTAATTTGGCACAGATGCCTTGTATGGGTAAATTATTGGAACTATTCTAAACTATTTTAAACATGTGAAATATTTTCAGGCAGTGATTCCCAACCTTTTCTTTCTCTGATGCACCCCCGCAGCCCAAGTATGAACTCTCTTCATCAACACTACCCATCATGTAATGTGTTCATTAGCAGTGATCCTGAATATGTCTATTTTGGTCTCTCCTTTTTCTTATTTTCAGTAGGTTTGGTCAAGTTTGCATACTACTATCACCATCCATCCCTTCTATTTATACATTTGACTTCTCTGCTCTCTTGAAAACTTATCAGGCATTTTCAGTCCCAGCATGTAGTTTATTGGTTAATGTGACTACAAATATACTAGGAAGAAGAATAGCCTCACACCCATTTGTAATCCTATTCAGTTTCCCGCTAAACACAAATATGTGTTTATACCAAATCATAATTTCTATTTTTAATCAGCTGAGCTTCTACTTTTTATATATCCCCTTGTAGACTTCCCTTAATGTTGTATCATTTCAACCAATTGTATTAAACATAAGTGTCTGGCAAATGCATGTATTCAGTACATGGTCCATAGAAACAGATGTGATGTGCAGATCCTGTCCTGTAACTTATTTTAATTTGGTAGTTGCTATTGAGGTAACATGACCACGTTTAAACCATAGGCTATTTGGTTTGAGCTATTCTTTACTCAAATCTGCATGCAGTATTGTTTTTGACCACTAGATGTTGCCAGAGTGCTAGCCTGTGTGAACTATGTTACAGGTTATCTTATCATTGCCCTGTGTGACTTATTGTGTATAAGCCTGACTATAGGAAATACTTCAGATAATAACGTGACATATTACAGTGTCCAAAGCATCAAGCAACCGATTCAATATGATTGGGAATTTAGGGTCTACTGGTCATGTGGTTTCCCTTTTTTCTTTGGAAGACACATAAATGGTTATTTTATAAATAAATTCATAGGATCTCCGTGCGATTGGCTGTGACAGTAAACCAATTATAGTTTATTGTTGGGGCAGTTGCTAGGGAGAGCGGGAAGTGAGAGAGAGGTGAAGGGTGAAGGGGTTACTCTTCCTGGAATTCAGAGGCCCCAAATGGGCTCACTATGTATAGAAACTCTCATAACCTTTTCCACCAGATATTGCACACAAAAGTTGCTACTTTCTTTTTGTCATTTGTCTAATCGTAATGCCTAATCGAGGCCATGTTAGTGATCTTTCATCCTCTCAATTTATTTGTACCCTCGAATACTTTTTTATATTTTTTTAATATCTATAAACATATCTGGATCTGTAGGAAACAGGACAAGATGTTAGTATTGGAAGTGTTCTGGTTTTTCGTTTGTATTTTGTTTGTAGTCAGAGTGGTATTGACCAATCATGTTTGAGCTGCCTTTGGTTGTGTGCAGGTAAACAGTCTGTATGGAAAGCAATTGACAGAAATGCAATCACGGAACCCATCGGCTAAGTCTGATGATGATTTAGCTTTATATTAGCTTTTATTTATTTATCTGCATTCATATGCAGATATCTATTTAGTTGGATCTAGTTTGTAATCATACTATAAACAAAGACCGGTGCAAGGAAGATAAAGTCTTGGCTTGGTAGCTGCTGGCTACATCAGAACACCCGGAATATTGGTTGTTTCCCCCAGAGGCTGGATTGTTAGCTGATAGCCGACGGGTTCCAAAATTGGGGTATTTTAGCTCACTGTTTTTGCCAACTTTACCGTTTTGCTTCACTCTCACCACTCTCATAAACCCTGTGTCCAGCTGCAGCATGAACTGTTTCCAGCAAAATCAACTGTATTGTTCCTGTTCCCACCAACAGACAAAGTTAGCAACTAGCTGGTGAACATTGCATTGAGCATTGAGCCAGATATGATTAGAGTCAGATATGCTTCTCAGAATTGTTGGGGACCAAAACAGATCTAAAAGAAGGATGAATTGTGGACTAACATTTGTTGGGTGGCCAAAAAACATGACTCCAAATGAATGCTAATGCTGCTCAATTTCTGCTGAATGTGTTAACAGGCAACTGTGTGCTAACAAGCTTGCCATTGCAACTTCATAAGGTTTAATGGCTACTGCTTTAAAGACATTTTTCATGCTTGGATATAACCCATATAATTGCTAACCACTATAGTCAGAAGACCCCTTGGATCACCTCAGCTTAACAGGGCCCAGAGCAGGGTCACTGGTTGTATGTGGTATGACTTGCCAGGTCTCACTGTGATGGAGCGTCACAATTGATCCCTGTCTCTCTTCCTGACCCCCTCGAACCTATCCTCAACCCAACACTTTCCACAGCCCCTTATCCCTTGCTAATCCATGACTAATCAAGCCTCCCCCCTGGGGGGCTTCCCTGCCCTTACCCTTTCTTTAAATCTTAAACCAATCATCTGCTCCATTTGAGACCACATTTTGTCCCACAACTGTTTATGTGTGATGGTGTGCTCTGACCAGCATGGCTCCCAGGGTCTGATCAAATTTCAAGATAGCAAGACAAGATAACAAGATAGCACTTACAACCAACAACCCCCAGGTAAGGCAGTTACTGTACAGTAGGAGAGAGAACAACCGAGTGGAGCGTGATCACAGGACTCACTTAGCCAAGTGAAAAAACTTTCAGATATTTTGAGGTTTGCTTTTTGGTGTGCATAAAACGTGCATGAAAACAGCTGGATCAAGTGTAAATCCAAATGCTTGAAAACACAAAGAGAAATGATCAGTCTACCTTTCTTAGCTCTCAAAGCAGGTAGTGCTGATGTCCAGAGCTGTTTCTTCCTATAGGCAGACTATGTAAATGCATAGAGCCCCTGCAGCAACTAGGGGGCCCCCAAGCTGCAAGTTCAGCCTCAATATATTTAGGTAGAAATAAAATGACATGTCTTTATTTGTAGCCACTAGCAAGTAGCCTTCTTTGTTCTAAACATTTTAAAATAAACCTGTTTGAGGAAAATCCTGCATCTGTTGCATTTATTGACGTAGAGGAGCCTCATTGTTAACTTTTTTATTATCATTTTCTGTAGGTTTAAATTGCTTGGGTCAACTTGAGATGTTTAATTTGAATCTGAGAGAGGTTTTTACAAATCTAATGTTTTCCTCCTAAAGTGTAACCAATTGATGCATCTCCACGGCTCATCTTAAAGATTTGAACCCCCCAAACAAACTTCAAGTGGAAGAGGATAGAGTCTCAAATTTTCAGGCGCCTTGCCACTGGAGTTTTCCTGAAGATGCAGAAACAGGTGTAGTGTTATAATAAAGTGCATCAAAACATGTGACCACGCCCCAAATGAGCCTGAAAAAACGATCAAAAATGATCCTCAGCAGCGCTCCGTCCCTCATGATGGACCTCACCAAACATTTAGAGAAGAACAACATGACCGAACAGGCATCCCTTTGTCATCACCAACATGGGGCCTCTCACCCTCTCTCCCGGACCACTGAGCTGCAGCAGAGAGAAAGTCCGACACTTTATAAATGCTTCCATTCAAACTTCTGTATATATTTTTCATTTGTCTTCCTAATTTTACTCTATTTTGAGCTATAAGCTATTTTTGATGCATTTACCTTTAATAGTAGAATTTAAGCGTTTCAAAATAAATGTAGGTTTTAACTAAACAAATCTGAGCCTAAGAATTCACAAGTCACTTTAATCTAGTTCCGTAGCCGGATTAGTGTAGGAGTAGATTGGTTTTCAGACATCAAGCATTGTTGATAAAGAATTTAGTGCAGGCTTATTGATGGAGATGAACATTCTCAAACCCCAGCTGAGCCATAATAACACTGATTTAAGAGGTAGAGTGGTTGTCATTTCTTGTCATCACCGTGATTAGTGTTTGGCTTCTGTGTGAGTTGGTGAACGGGAGGTTCGTCTTGATGTTCGTCTTGATGTTCGTCTTGATGTTCGTCTTGATGTTCGTCTTGATGTTCGTCTTGATGTTCGTCTTGATGTTCGTCTTGATGTTCGTCTTGATGTTCGTCTTGTGTGTTTTTTCTTGACTCTTCAATTTTGGACAGAGGAAGCTAAATCATATAAATCTAATACAATAGAAGAATGGATTGAGGCTTAAAAACAGCAACAAATGAAGAAGGAGAAAGAATAATATAGCCATACTGGTTGAAATCTCACTAAAATTTGTTTAAACATGATTACACATGCATGATACATATACATGGAAACTCAGAATGTAAAAATATATGACCTTCCTATCTTGCTACAAATATGTTAATCAGAGATAACCATGTAAAAAAGATATTAAGGATAAAATGGCAGCACGTGTATATGAATACATTTCAGTCCAATTTATTTTCTCCCTTCCCTATGATTAAACCTACTATTGGTATAATACGTATTATTGTACAATCACATAGCAGTAAATCAATTGTTTATGGGACATGGTCAGTATAATTGCACTTCCAATCTCCAAACTCCAGTCTACAAGATTATATTGATTCTTTGGACAATGATAGGATATTTGCTAATATCACAAAGTCTGTCATGATACAATTTCCATTTGATTCCATTGAGGGGCCATTGATCAATATGAGATGATATCACGTGCCAATTTAATACAATCAGTTACATTTATAGTATATCCACTCAGAAAAATCAACAAAAACATGATTTAACAATTTTATTATTGAGCTCTTCCAGACATTTGAATAAAAAACGGAAAAATATTTTTTAAAACGGTAATTTAAAAATAAAAACACAGCAATATTGTGAATGATGCACCTTATCCTAAATCTGTGTGTCTATGTTTATTAGACTAGATAAGCGTACATGTGGCGTGAGTGGTAGACCGAGAGACCACAAGTATGACCCAGTGAACACACACACAGAGATGGGAGAGGAGGAGGAGGAGGAGGAGGAGGAGGAGGAGGAGGAGGAGGAGGAGGAGTGAACTAACTAACTCTCTAATCTGCATCTGAGAAAAAGGGAGAGAAAATCAAGTCTGCTGTGTTGTAGAGTGCCAGAGGAGGGGGAGTTGGTAATTACACAGGGAGAGAGAAGGGGAGGGAGAGGGAAAAAAGAGAGATGTCAGTGAGTTACAAACAAAGCAAGAGACAGAGACGAACAGCAAAAGGCAGGACATAAACGAGAGAGGAGAAGAAAAGAAAGGAGAAGGAACAGAGAGGACGATAAGAAGCTGAAAGGCCATCCCTTGAATATTTCTTGCACCACTGGACCTCTTTTTTGCACGTGTGCAGTTTTATGTAGCTGCAGTTAACAGGATCGGCTTGTTTGTACACACATGCAAGACATAGTCAGAGGATGGGAGCCCTTCGCCACACTCTTGCTCTCTTCTTCCTCTTCTCATCTACTGTACAAGCCCAGTGGTGGAGTCTCCTTTGGGCGAACCCCCAAACCAGCACCAGCTCTACTCCAACCTCCATTCCTCCCATCATCACTTCTCCATCCACTATCTCCCTGGGCCCTTCTGACACCCCAGGGACAACAGAGTGGGTAGTAACGGAGGATAGGGTGACAGAGAAAGCTCAGGAGAGTAGCACTCAGACAGAGGCGCCTGTGCTGTCCCCTTCACCAAGCCAAGGAGTGTCAATCTTTGGCAACAGCACTGCAGAAACTGGGACGTTACCTCCAGAGGAGAACGCAGAAGGAGACACTAAAGCCAGGGCCCAATACAAACCACTGAAACACTGGAAGAGTGGTGAGTGTGACGTTAAAGAAAAGAGGCATTTAAAAAACATAATAGCATTAGAGAGAAGCTCTCCCATTGGCAGAATTGTAAATCAGGGTGGGTTGCAATTACTACATATTTATTAGTACAGATTAGATGACCATAGTAGTTTAACCAGGAGTTCCAAACCTTTTGGCCTTGTGACCATTTAAAGAGAAGCAATTTTTACATGTCACCCATTATATGGCACATAGTGTATGGCTATGAGTAAACCAAAAAGTGATGTTCTTCATGTGACCTATCCAGTATATCATAAAAAAGAAATAATGAAAGGTTAGAAATGTTTTTCTATCTTGTTCATCATCTCCCAGGTTGGGAACTGACTGGATTAAACCATGCTGTAACAATAAAATCACAAAATCTGTCTAAGCAATGGCCAATTTGTGAAAAAATGCTAAAAATGGCTAAAGTGTCCTTAAACAGCCATTCATTATTATTTTTATTATTATTTTATATTATTATTATTATTATTATTATATAGTAGCACCTAATAAAGTTGATATAGCAAACTTGTTAGCAAAAAGTTGTGTATACACATTAAGCAGACAAAGGGGCAACCATATCCTGTCCACCTTAAATTAAATTCAGTATTCAATCCCCTTTTACGTTTGACTGAAATATGTATTTGTTTATTTATTTATATCTATGTACTGTATATGTCTCCTCAACTGCAAATGCTCCACTTAGTTCACAGGCAGCAAGTCACTTAACTTGTTAACTTGCCTGCCATTTGGTGCTGAGCAGGTAATGAGCTACGGGTTTAACAGAGCTTTTAAATGATAAAGAACTGCCTGTTACTGCTGGAAACAAAGTTGATTAGAGTAAACCAAACAGATTAGTCGCCGGTCTTTGAACCAAAACAATTAGCTAAAGTCTAAAGGCTAAAATGCTCTGTAGAGCTGAAGGGAACTGCAGAGTCAGTTGATACATCTCTGTGGGTTTGTCATTACAAGGGACCCCTTTTACAATACATATAGTGATTTAATTCATTGTTAATAGGAAAAATATCTACTCACAAACTGGAAGTAACCTATCCCTGGATGGAAGCAATAAGTGATTTTAAATGCCCAAAACATGTAGAGCTACTGTTGAAAATCTGTAAATAAAATAATGCTTTGAACTGCCAAGCAAGTCATTCTGCATGTGTGTGAAGGGATTAAACTCTTTAACACATGATATAAGGGAACCTGTGTGAGAAGACAGATCTTGTACTCTCTACCATCCTCTTTTTCAGTGTAATTGATCCACCATATTTACTAACCTAAGATTGTCTGCCATGGGTTGTTGGTTCAGTAGTTCATGCTGCTGGGTCAGTGGTTCAGTCCATTATTACAGTAAATCAGTCCCTTATTACAGTAAATCGCATCTGATAGCTTTCATGTTATCCTATCATGCCCCAGCGTATGTCACGAATCACAACAGAAGCCCTAGTTGTTATTTCTGTAGCGTGCTGGTATGTGGCACAGTTGTACTCTGCATGAGTCTATGAGTGGGTCAAGCAGCAGGGAGCTTTTGTGTCACACAGCAGGGTCAAGGTGGGTTTAAAAGGTTATACGTGGCAACACTAAAGGGGGTTGTTCATATTGGTACAAGCTGATCAAGCGTCCATGTGGCCAACATGACGAGGATTAGGTTCAGGAGGAGGGAGTTGGAGTGGAAAAATGTGATGTGAAATGACTGAGAGATCAGATGACTGGCAGATTTTGAAAGTTTGATTTGGTGACTGAAGCCATGAATGCAGTGGACTTAATGACTGTGATGCTGTCTTATTGATATACTGTATGCTTAAAGAACAGGCCTTGTCAATGAATGAAGGATTTACAGACTAAGAGTTTGCACCTGTTCACTGGAGTGAATTAATTTAGAAATTCATAAATCATCAGAAATATATAATCAGAAATAAGTGTTAGTATGACGTTTGTGTGTAATATTTTTGTTATTACAATGTAAATGATGTTTAAGTATGTACTCTTACATCACATGATGTCATTAGAATGAGATTTGTCCACAGACCTTCCTGGCATTGTTACTTATTTGTATAGGCCTGTGTGTGTGTGTGTGTGTGTGTGTGTGTGTGTGTGTGTGTGTGTGTGTGTGTGTGTGTGTGTGTGTGTGTGTGTGTGTGTGTGTGTGTGTGTGTGTGTGTGCGTGAGTGTGTGCATGTTATAATATTATTATTATTATTATTATTATTATTATTATTATTATTATTATTATTATATATACCCCTGCTTTTTTATTTTATTTTTAAGTAGTAGTTGTATTAATTAGGTTTGATAATGAGGTGAAACATCATAATTGTGCTGAGAGATTTCTAGTCTTTCTGCCCTTTCTCACAAACACATGTATTTGAACCATGATCTGTCTGTATCTTAAAAATTGGCTGCCGTCCTAGTCATGACTGGTAATCACCACCAGGTCGCTGCTGCCAAGTCAGTGTCACACCAGATTCCAACAGTGATATCGGCCATTATTTTCAAATGTGTGTCTCACAGTGTGGAAATGAAAACTCCAACCTCTGCAGCCAGTATCCACTGAACAGAACTTTGGTTGTAGCATGAGCTCTCTCAGAGCAGTCTGTTCCTTTCCGTCATTACAGGGCACTAATGACTTCACATCTGGACTGGAGGTGTGACAGCTTTGGTGTGTTTGTGTGTGTGTTTCACTTGTGGCGGTGTAAGTGGTGCACAGAAGCACACACACACATTCCTTAAACCCTCTAATCAGGTTTGTTTCCAGTTGGTCAACCTGATGAATTAGAGACTCCCAAATGTTTGGGTTTGTGTGTGTTCATGTGGGTGAGATGTGTGTTTGATGTGTGCGCAATGTATACAAATGCATTTCTGTGTGTGTGTGTGTGTGTGTGTGTGTGTGTGTGTGTGTGTGTGTGTGTGTGTGTGTGTGTGTGTGTGTGTGTGTGTGTGTGTGTGTGTGTGTGTGTGTGTGTGTGTGTGTGTGTGTGCCAAATATATAGGTAGCAGGGGTGATCCTGGCTGGAATGCTGAGGTGTGAGTTAGTCGCCATGGGAGATGGACTCTTTAGTGGGGGGAATCAAGGGAATGTGAAGCCATCTCTTCACATTCACACTAAATACTCTAATTGCCAACCTTTGTGTGTGCATTTCTGTTCGGAGGATTATGTCGATGTGTGGCAGAGCAGTGAGGCGTAGACAGTGAGTCTGGATCAAATCAAGTCAAATTAAAGCCATGTCAAGATGATTCTGGTATCTCTCCTCTTTAACTAGTACAGTACAGTGCCCGTTCAAAATGTGCCTGTTTGGAACGGGCCAATTGCTTGGCCTGTGGTATTGTTGCGTGTTGCTTTCTCCAGAATCATTGTACCCCAAAATTACTTACAGAAGGACCACTGGTTGGGGTTAGGCATTGACCTTGAGTGGTTAAGGTTAGGATAGCTGATTGGTCAGGGGATAGGACCTGAACAAATCGTGTTCCGTTACCTTGTGTAAGCATCGATGTCTGGCCAGTAGCAGCGTGTGAATGCTATTGAAGGGCGAGTCCCTCCTAGAAGTTGCATAGGTTCCTTAATAGTAATAGTAAAAGACCGGTCCAAAGTCTGTGCTTCTTTTCCTGGAACTCGTATTTCTTTCAGAGTACTTTGTGCAATAAGTCCATACTCTTAGATCTAATATTGATAGTCTTTTGTCCATATTTTATTCATTTTAGGTCCTTTTATTGTCGTTAGCTGTGATGCTAAAGCAGTTTTAGCTTTCCCATGATGCTTTTGAAAGTGTTTGACCAATCAGAGGAGTTGCTTTCACGGCCTGTGTATTAAAGTCGTGAACATACATATTTGATCGACTCACAATGCTGCAATATTTTTTACAGAATAGCATGGAATTAAATTCAGTTAAATAATAGTCTGACTATCAAATGGCTGAAGATAAATATCAATTTTACTAATACTGGAACAACAGAATTGATACATTACAAATGTGGTGCTTCATGCCATTCATGCGATTCAACTGAACTTGTTGAGATATGTAGAGAATGTTGTTTTGCTATGGCTCTTAAAATGAATGTGAAACAACGTATTTGGACATACATGTCCCGGGACCTCCCTAGATAGTTGGAGTCAACTTCCGTGTTTTGGTACAGTTGTTTTTTACACCTGATGCAAACCGTATGGGAGAACAAATGAACTGTAATGACCACATTTTCAAGTGAACTTGGGCACTTATCAAACGAGCAGGACTCTGGGGTCAACTTTAGGATCCGGACCCAGGTCCCTAATGTAAAAGCGCCCTTACTGTCTTATATTCCATTATATTTTATACTTTGAATTGTCACTTGTATTTCCTTCAGAAAATGAAGTGTTTGACGCTGAAAATGTTCCCCCAAAAAGGCCCATTCTGAGCCTCGCCCAGGAGGTCTCATATATACATATAATTAGACTACAGCCATGGGTGGAGATCTCAACACCCCAATGTTGAACCCAAAGTTACGCCCTTGAAGAATAGTTGACTTATAAGTGCATGTTTCAGTCAATAAAAACAAGTTTACACATGTTACCTTCTTTGTTTCTATGTACACACATTTCCATTGTCTCTGTCTCTCTCAGAGCGAGGCTCGGGAGGTCATCTGGACCTGACAGAGTTAATTGGCGTTCCCCTCCCTCCCTCCGTCTCCTTCACTCCTGGCTATCAGGGCTTTCCAGCCTACAAATTTGATTCCGAAGCCAACATCGGCCGGCTCACCAAGACCTTCGTGCCAGGGTCCTTCTACAGGGACTTTGCCATCATTGTCACGGTAACGCTAGAGAATTTAACACTTTGACCTTTTAAGCACTATTCATACTGTCAAAGCGGTCAATGCAGTGGTCAAGATGCACTATCAGATTTTATCTTAGTCTACTTTAAAGTATTGTATAATAAAATACATACATTACATGGCTTTTATTCTATGCTAGAGAACTATCTTTATGGTCAGCTTAAAGCTATGTTGCCACCTTGTGGAATTTTTAAGATAAAGCAGTCCTTCATGTCCAGGTGCTATATTTTCAAAAACAAATATTAATGCTTTAGATCTGTAAATGTATTCTATGATACCCATTCCATTTGTACTGGAACTTCTATGGCTCTCAGTAGTGTATACTACTCTATGTATATGTCTTACGGTATGACTGTAATATTCATATAATCAAAGCAGGATGCCAAAGCAATAATCTTTAGTGACCCTATGTCTTTTGCCCTGACTCCAGGTGCGTCCAGCCACTCAGAGAGGAGGCGTGCTCTTTGCCATCACAGATACCCATCAGAAGGTAGTGGAGCTGGGTTTGGCCCTTACTCCGGTGCGTGGGGGCCTCCAAAGCATCTTACTATACTACACTGACAGAGAGCAAGCTTCCCACAGCCACAAAGCTGCTTCTTTTAGTGTCCCAGACATGACCGACCAGTGGACACGATTCACGGTGAGCATTGCATGCTGTATATGTTACATGACAAATTATAGGATAAGATAGGTATATTCAGCTGATGCAGACATTTTATTAAATACAGTAATGCTCCAACTCAGCTACAAATCAGTTAAATGTGCAATGAATGTATTCTTTGCATTTTATTATTTTACTTACAGTTGGATAGGGATTGGTTTTGAACCTTTGAGTGTCTATGGAAATATATCTGTTGCATAGACTGACATTAGGAAAGAGAGAAGTGAAAGGGAATCTCAAAGAAGGAACATGCATTTGTTGTTAATGAATGTACACAAATAAGGGCATCAAATCTATTTAAATTCTTGAATCTTCACCAATCGGTTTTAAAAAAAAATTAATTTGAATTTTAGTGAAAACAATGGCAAATCCCCATGACAAAACATTACAATAATAGTCTATTTGATCTGTCCATCAGGTGGTGGTGGAGCATAACGAGGTGCGTTTCTACATGGACTGTGGAGATGGTGAGAGGACTACTTTCCATCGGAGACCAGAAAGACTCAACTTCTCGCACAATTCAGGCATTTTTGTAGCTAATGCAGGAAACACTGGGCTTGACAAGTTTGTGGTAAGTGAAGAAATCCTCTAAATGTAAGTGTCCCTTTAAAGGACAAGTAGGGCTTCTATGCAAAAAAAAAGGCAAAATGAAGGAGAAAGATTGAGACCGACTGCCTGTGAATATCAGTGTGCTGTCTGTCTGTGCAGTCGGCCTCAGGATTACATTTGTTTTGTGTGGATGTGTGTGCTTGTGTATGGCCTCTCATTACCATGTAAAAGAGCTGAAATGTCATCTGCCCTCAGTCCGTCTCCTCTGGAAGATTCACAACATTGAGCCTACTGAAATAATTTATGTTTGGACAAAATGCTGCAACAAGTGTGTGTGTGTGTGGGGGGGGGGGAATCCTTGTTTCTTCCCTGTTTCCAAAAAAGGCTATCCAGGCCTTTCAACCATTACAATGACAAATTAAAGCTAGAAAAAAGCTGCTTGTGAATGTTTTCACCATTGTAAATGATGTGGTATTAGGAATTGAAATTTCAGACAGGTACGTAAATAATAAATCAAAAATGTAATGAGAGTCTAATCCCCCAAATAGCATTCGGAAGTGGTCATGGACATTACTTTTTTTTTCAGTAAGCAGTCAAACAGCCTATATTTTGATGTGACAATAATCAAAAACCAACTCAGTGAAATCATTGGCCAAGAACATGGCTTTGGTGAAAACAAATGGCAAACAAAAGGCATTACAAACTGTATCTTCCGTTTGCTTTCTTTTCACTATTCCTTTGCTGTTACATGAATAAAACAGTGGAAAGGTTAACATAATGCTAATAAATAAATGATAGACAATCATCAGCAGACTATAGATGTCTATATACAAATGATGATGATCTACAATGCCTCACTTGTCGATGTAGATGTCAAATGATGCATGGTTCTGCAACTAATGTACTATTTTCAGCTCATAACTTCTGAGAAACTCATTATATCACATAATTTAGGAAAACAAATCTTGAAAGAACAACCACCTACAAAGTAATTACCACTGATGATGCCTCTAACCCATGCACATGCTTACTGAGCATTGCCAGGCCTGAAATTTGATGCCTTTTTCGGCAATAATCCATCTCCAACACAGTCTGCATCAAGAGGCAGCTGGGTCTAAACAGGGTCAAAATGTCATGACCACTACTTCCTGATCTGACTGTGTTACAGATTTTACTGGATATAACTATTAAGATCAGAGAGAGAGGGGAAGTAAGAAGGGAGGAAATAATAGAGATGGCGGAGAAGGAAGGGAGAGGGGTGAGATGTGGATGGGAGGAGAGGAGAGGATGCAGGAGTGAGTTGATGGCAGAAGAGGAAGTCAGAGACATCAACAAGGCTTGGTTGTGGTCAGATCAAGGCCTTTACTCAGGCCTTTGAATCTGCTGCCATGTCAACTATGATGGTGTAGTAAGTTTAAACTTCACAGCATACTGTATATTCTTAAAGACTCAGCTACTACAACTCTCTTCACACTGACATTAGGGCTGCAACTAATGATTTTGTATTATTATCGATTAATCTGTTGATTATTTTCTCGATTAGTCAATGTTGTTGTTTGGTCCATTATAAGTGTCAGAAAATGGTGACAAATCGATCAGTGTTTCCCAAAGCCCATGACGTCCTCAGATCTTGTCTTTTGTCCACAACTCAAATATATATTCAGTTTACTGTCATAGGGGAGTAAAGAAATAGAGAAAGAAAAATGTACATTTAAGAAGCTGGAATCAGAGATTTTAACTTCTTTCTTAAAGCTACATTGTGTAAGAATCTACAACCAACTGAATATTCCGATCACGTTTTAACTGCTACGGTGGCCGAACCCAAAATTAGCTCTTAGTATCTCCATCGTTTACACCAATATTAACTTTGGTCTTGTTGCTTTGCCTGTCGTTTTTTACATTTTATTACATTACATGTCATTTAGCTGACGCTTTTATCCAAAGCGACTTACAATTGCTACATATATGTCAGAGGTCGCACGCCTCTGGAGCAACAACGGGTTAAGTGTCTTGCTCAAGGACACATTGGTTGATGTATCGCAGTGGGAATCGAACCCTGGTCTCCTACACCAAACGTTTTAATTCTCTTTTTTGCTTTGCTGGCGAGTAATCTCCCCCTGGCATTCGTCACGGTGCCACTGAAGAGGGCGAAAGGCGGAGGTATGTCGAACTTTGGCTAACGTATTTTAAAGATGGAGGTGCTACATGGCGGCCGTCACTCAAGCGGCTCACCCGTATGTATTCTGAATGATTCTAAATGGCAGATTCTACGCTTACGAGAATACTTTGATTAGTTGGTGGAAGTAATTGCACATGAACGAGCACATATCTGTGAAACAACAAAGGGGTTTTTGCTAAGAATCAACTCAAAAAATTACACAATGTAGGTTTCAAAAAATTACTCAGAGTGATTATCACAATAGTTGCCGATTAATTTAATAGTTGACAACTAATCGATTAATCATTGCAGCTCTAACTGACATTATTACTGGAATCACTGTCATTCCATTTTCAACTCACCGGCACTCACAAAAGATAAATACGAGCTGCTAGTCCCTTGTTGCCATGGTGAGTGGACACGGCCATTCCCACTTTATTCTGCTTTGTTCAGTGTTCCTGACTTTCTCAACGGGTTATCTGAAGCATGACGACAGAATATGTGCATGCTCAGCATCAGTCATATCCAGTGGGAAATATCTGGGTCACATTGTGTGTATGTATGACTTTTGGTTTGTGTTTGTGTTTGTGTCCCTGGTTTGTTGTCTTGTGTTTCAGAGAAGAGCAGTCATGGCATGGGGCCCTTTTTAATCAGCATGTATTGTGTGAGTGTTGTGAATTGGCATCTCTCTCCATGTTCCCATAGAACTATATAAACCTGCACGATTACCACCACGCTGTGAGTTTGAGTGTTGTGCATGTGTCTGTGTATGCATGTGTGTGTGCGTCTTTGGAAATCCTGTCTCTATGGTGATATCAGCAAGTGAACTGTACTTCATTGTGTGTGTGGTGCTTCTCTGTTTATAGAAGGGGAGAGAAAGAGGCTACAACACTACCAACTACTAATAAAGCAATCCAAGTTGAATTTAAAGCGTCAGGTTGGCAAGAAAGGCTTGGCTGGGGGAGCATTCCCCAGTTTGAGGTCCACTGCTTTAGAGATATGTTCTTCATGTGACTGTTTCTTTTTAAAAACTTTGTTAGACAATATTATTCCTTCGAAATGCAACTGTACTTACGCAGAATCTAGATAATTTAGTTAGGTAGTTATGATGACGAGGCCTTTAAATGAAACATCCACCCCAAAACAATTTATTTTCAAAATGTTGGCTTATTTAAAGTAATGGTTTGGAATAGTTTCACCTTAGGGTCCTTTGCACCATCACCTCTAGCCAAACAACCCCGATAAGCATTTTTCCCTTGGTCGAACATTGGGCTAGTTTGCGCTATCAGCCGAATGGCGTAGTGCAGGCGCTAATGGAACCAACTGTATATCTTGTAAATTACCCGACTAATAATGCCCCGAATGATACCAAACTTCTACAGTAGTACAAATAGATTCTGTACTCAGCAGCGCTACTTAGCAGAGCTAGCAGCAGAGAGGAGAAGCCATCAGGCAAGTGCTAATTAAATACACTCCTGATGTACTTACAAACTTTTTAATGCCTCGTTTTATGAGTACAGAACCTATTTGTACATGAGGCTCCGGTTTGATTATAATGCAGACTTATTCAGAGAAATCCATTAATAAAGATAAAAGCATACCAATTTATCCCTGACAGCAGCACTTGGATGACTCTTAGTTTGACTGCAAAACCTTCTTGTTTTGCCTTCTGGGAAATATAAGAAATTACTACCTAAGTGGATGCAGACAAGGCAGTTCTGAACATCATAGTTTTAAGATATTTGATAACAGTGTAAGGGTATTGGAGAAAATACATTTTCTTAAAGATCTTTGTAGTTTTTCGTAGTAATTTGTGATCGGTCAAGTTGTATTTTATGTTGTATTATCAGTCCTGGTTTAGTCTGTTATATTGAGTGTGTTTGTATGCGCACTACTATCCCGAATACAATCAAGGTTATGGAGTATCCTCCTGGTTATGTGTTTGTGCATGTACACGCCATATCCTGGTTTAAGAATGCTAAATATAATGGACCAGGGTAAGATGCCAAACCTGAATGCTAATGTGCAAGTTGACGTTCTCATTGTCTTGCAGCAACGATCACATTGATCATTGTACAAACAAAAGTTTACTCCTGTCAATCATCGCACCTCACACCGTTCTCACTCACTAGGATCGATTTTAAGATCTTATTACTTGTCTTCAAGGCTTTAAATGGTTTGGCCCCTTTGTATCTGGCTGAACTTTTACATCACCATTCACCAGTCAGAACACTGAGGTCAACCAACCGATTGCTTTTGGATGTACCCAATCCAATGAATATTCGAGAGGCGCAGACTATATATACTTTTAAGTCCCTGCTAAAGACACACCTTTTTACTCTGGCCTTTGGTCCTAGCTGAGTCTGGGAGTCAAATGTATTTTAATGTGTTTTGTTGTTTCATGTTATTTGTAACTATGTATTTTACGTGCTAATGTTTGTATTTGATATTTTACCTTGTTCAGCACATTGGTGCTATATAAATAAATTTGACATTGACATTTGGCATTTGACATGTCTATATGCACTCTATATGCACGCACATAACTCATTTACTGTGAATACCAAGATTAAGATAACACTTTATTTAATCCCGAGGATACTTGCTGTAAGAAATAAGACGATAGTCACAGTGAATGCATTAACTTGGGGTGCTTTAACCCAACTTTATTATATATATATATATATATATATATATATATATATATATATATCTGAGTTACCTGTACAACCCGGGTGTTTAGATGATTTAAAGAATGTTTCCTAATTCTCTCTCTCTCTCTCTCTCTCTCTCTCTCTCTCTCTCTCCCCCCTCTCCAGGGATCCATTCAGCAGTTGGTGATTAAAGATGATCCCAGAGCAGCTGAGGAGCAGTGTGAAGATGATGATCCTTATGTGAGAAACACACATAAACATAGTAGAGGTTGTTGACACAAAGGAACTCATAAAAAACAGGAGTTTCATACACATACACATGAATCAACAGTACCCCCTAGCGGTCAAAGGACTTTACTAAACCAAAATACCTAGTTACCATGGATTGGTCCTCTTACCTAACTGAATGATCAAATCAGTCAATTACAGTATATCATTAATATAATTCCTAAGGGATTTTTCATTAAACGTAACACCTCAGCAAGCAACTGAATTCTTGGGAGAGAAAATCTAAAATTTAAGGTTTTCAGTTGAATATCCTTTCCTTCTCTCATTGTTTTCCTCTACTACTTTCTTTTATTTGTTCTATTGTTTGTAACAATCTATAACTGGCAAGATATGATACACTGCATCATCATTGCTTGACATCATTTTTCTCTATAACGTTGTTTTCCCATACCAACACATATTGTTTGATAAAGGCCTCGGGATACACCAGCGGAGATGATCCTTTGGATGACAGAGAGACAGAGGAGGAAATGATGAAGAAGACACACGAGAGAAAACATGGCATAGTGCAGGTATGTTGGCTGGATGAAGTGTTGGGAGTAAATACCTGAAAAGATATAATTTCAAAGGTGCTTACAGGTGGTGTCATGTTTTGTTCGGCTGCATCATTACATCAAATAGAAAAATACCATAAGTCTTATATGTCATGCCTTTTGGAAGTTTGGGTGACAAGGTCTGAAAAAAAGGTTTACTAAGAGGCACCCAAAGTCAGCAGGAAGGGCTCTAAATGTGTGTGTGTGTGTGTGTGTGTGTGTGTGTGTGTGTGTGTGTGTGTGTGTGTGTGTGTGTGTGTGTGTGTGTGTGTGTGTGTGTGTGTGTGTGTGTGTGTGTGTGTGTGTGTGTCTGTCTGTCTGTCTGTCTGTCTGTCTGTCTGTCTGTCTGTCTGTCTGTCTGTCTGTCTGTCTGTCTGTCCGTGTGTGTGTGTGTGTGTGTGTGTGTGTGTGTGTGTGTGTTTGTGTGTTTCTTCTCCGGTACCAACTTTCATTCTCCCACAATCAGGAAGTCAGTCTGACCCTAAACATCCCATATTCAACATTGACTTTGAAGCTTCAAAGGAAACTGTCCTTCAGAAGCTGAATAACTGTTAGATATTAAAGTCCTGGTTGATGCTTTCTTGTCTGGTCTGGAGACCTTCATCAGGACGAATCCTGTTAAATTAACAGTTTCACTTGTACAGTATGTGCTCCTTTACTATGTGATAAAACGATTTTACACACTGCAAGTTACTCAAGTTGTTTCATTTTGAAGGATTATTTAACCATGTGTCCATCTCTGATTGCATCTCACTTTTACTTTTGGTATCACCCTCCATTTTGTTTGCTACTTAAGTCAATGACAACATGCCTTAAAAGTTGATAAGCAAATTGCCATTAACTTGCAATGGATGTATTGATTTTTTATCCTGTGAATTTTCTTTCAGCTCTAACGTTAGGCTAAAATTTATGGTTGTTCATAGGCCAGGATACAGTATTTGCTAAGCAAAATCGTGCTTCTCACAGGAAGAATCATTTTAATTTGGGTGACCTATTGATCTGCTCGTCTTCTTGATTTCTCTGAGGAGGAAGAGGACAGTGTTCCAGTTAGTGCTCCGCCCACTGAGGTGCCAGAGGTGGAGCTTGAGGAGTACTCCGGTCAACAGACCCCAACTGTGGCCAGTGAAGAGATACTGATGAGAGGGCAGAGTGAACCTCAATGTACAGTATTCATTTGTTCTGTGTTCTGCGGCAAGGTGGAGGGTGGGGGTGTGGCCTTGACCAACTGCCATGCTTCACTTGTTTGCAAGCCATGATGTCTCTCTCTTTCTCATGGGTGGGCCAAATGCTCTCGGTGGGCAAAGCAGAGAAAGGGGAGGTAACCTTGCTCCTTATGACGTCATAAAGGGAAGATTCCAGATTGGCCCATCTGAGCTTTCATTTTCTCAAAGGCAGAGCAGGATACCCAGGGCTCGGTTTACACCTATCGCCATTTCTAGCCAACTGGGGACCATAGGCAGGCTGGGGGAACTCATATTAATGTTGACAAACCTCATAAAGTGAAATTTTCATGCCATGGGACCTTTAAAGTGCTTTGTGACTATGTATAGTATGTATAGGAAACACACTGTACTGTACTTACAGTTTCTTGGCTGTTAGGATTTTGTACTTCATATTCAACATCAATGCAAAGAATAATTTCTACGGAAGGTCTAGTAATGTTTTCATTAGCTGCCTCAACAGGGGCAGTGGTGGCCTAAAGCTTAGAAAAGCAGGCTTTTGATACCCAAACTAGCATGATAAACGTGGGTTGGAGAAATGAAAGAGTGGCGCTAGTTCTTCTTTGCCTTTTCTCAGAAAGGCACATTACAGCTCCAGAAATGCTACTAAAAGATCATCGTACAATGTTTCCAGGTGTGAATGTTTGTGAATGTGTGAGTGATGCCATACCTGGAAAAGAGAGCCTACTTGTTTAGTGAATCTACTGTGCACTAGTTAAATAAAGAGCAGGTTCCTATAGATGTAATTATATTTTGATAGGACCAGATTAGGCAATTTGTTAAAGCAGCAACAGATGCAGCGAAAAAGCATGCAGATAAACAGAAAGATAATACAGGGTAATGTATTTAATGTAGACAACAACAGCAAATAGGTACTTAAAGCATTATGCTGTATACTTTTTTTTTTTAGTATGGCTCTTTGATTGTCACAAAACTGTTACAGTACAAATGTCTGTGTCGTGCTCGACAAGTGGCTAGTTAGAGCTATGGGTGGTGTTATCCCATAAGAATCTGATTGGTCAAACTGGTTGATTATGTCATATGCTGTGTACAGGGCCACACCAGACAGAGGAGCCAGGGGAGAGATCAGGAGATGTAAGTTCAGACTTTCTCACCTCTCTTTCTCTTTCTTATTTTGCTGTAAAACATTATGACATATTTGAAATATTCTGCACAACAGCATCTTTTTATTACAGTGTTTGTTTTTTTTATTTCCAGGGTCATGTCAGGCATGGGTTAAAAGGAGAGCGTGGAGATCCTGGACCCAGAGGTCCACCTGGCCCACCTGGTCACCCAGGCCCCACCCCTCTACCTGGGCAAGCTCAGCCTGGACCAAGAGGCACGCAAGGACCACCAGGAATCCCTGGATCCCCAGGACTGCCAGGGAAAGATGGACAGGCGGTGTGTACGCAAACAAGATAGAGAGCGTGTGTGTGTGTGTTGCCACTGCTTTATAGACCTGAGTTCATAAGATTTAGTACTGATCCTAAATCCTTCTCTGTCTTCACAGGGAAGCAAGGGGGATAAAGGAGATCCAGTAAGTTAGTCATGTCTTCTTCTGTCTTCTTTGCTATGCTGTATATCACATGTAATACCTCATCTGTGGTTTTACATCCAGGGTCAGAGAGGATCTCAGGGATTTCTAGGTTTGGATGGAGAAGCTGGAGCTAAAGGAGAGAAGGTACGGCCAAAGCACACCAGTTGCAATTAATAACTTATTACGACTCATAATTCAAAATTTATTTTATTGTATGTCACCAAATGTACTGTAAAAGACAGGTCTTTTCATCCTATCCTCTTTCCTCTTCCCTTCCATCTCTACAGGGAGACCCAGGAGTTGGTGCACCAGGCCCTCCCGGCCTCCCTGGGCCTCCTGGACCCCCCAGATCACGCAGTGTACCGGTGAGTATCACGGTTTATGGTTTTACTGTGTCTTTTTGCTCTACACCTAATATGTACTTGTGGTATTATTCTGCATTTCTTTGTGATGCAATCAGCATGTAGTAAATGTAGATGAGGGTCAAGCCTAGTTGGCAACCTGAGTATGTACAGTATGTGTTAGACTGTGGGTTTATCTGTGTGATAGTATGGAGCAGATGCCCTGGGTTCTGGGTTTGAAGACCTGGACAGCGACACTGAACTCATCAGGGTAAGAAAAAGGCAGCAGAGATAGACACGATGGTCTCGTAGTTTAATCTGCACAGTGCAAATACAGTAATAGGAATTCTCTTTTCATCAGGGTCTTCCTGGTCCACCAGGGCCTCCAGGGCCTCCAGGACGTCCTGGTGCTGGTGTTACTGGAAACCTGTCATTATCTGACACAGCTGAAGGCCTCTCTCCAGGGCTTGCTGGACCACCCGGTACCCCTGGCAGAGACGGGCTCCCAGGCAGACCTGGAATAGCAGTAAGTTACCGGGACAAAAGACATACAGTATTAAACTAACAGTTAAATTTAGTTATGAATAAACGTAAGTACGGAAGGCCTGAGAGGCAAGTTTTCTTTTTTTGTCATCTGCGAAATAGGTGGGAAATAAAATTTTGGCAGGTGAATTATAATCGTTCTTTTTTTTGTTCACAAAAGAAGCAACAAGAGGAACACCCCATGTTCCAGCACCGTTTACTCAAAGCTATAGTACGTAGTTTCTGTCTCCCCCATGAGGAATTCTAAGTAATGACAACAACACTTGTCGGCGCATCCACATGATACAAGCCTTCGGTGATTGCGCACCCCCACCCCTCCTCCACACAGTTGCTAGTAGCCAAGGAGGACATGGAGGATTAAAAAAAAAAAAAAAAAAAGATTATCTTCATTTGAGTTTCTGTGTGGGAAAGTCACCGAACGCCACAATCTTCTGAACATAGTCATACTGAGAAATCCAGAGAGAGTTGTGTGGAGCTGATAGTCTTAATTAGCTTTGTATTAACTGATTTGGCAACGGCTTGAATGTAACGGACGTTCATTAATATTAAAAAGTTACGCACTAAAGCTTTAAATACATTTATAGCCAGAATAAAGACATGACAGTAATATTGCATGACTTGCTAACACACAATATAGTATGTAGCCTACCTTAAGTTTAGAGTGGTGCCCTTCGGCCTCTTTTGGTCGAAATGAGTATTACAACAACAAACACTTAAAAAAAATATTTCACAGATGAAAAAAATGATTAAGTAATTTAGAAATATTTATTAGGGGTAATAAACACAGGAGAGAAAACAATTTAGATCAAACTTGATCATCAGAGTTTTTGCTCACTCACTTGCCTCTCAGGGCTTCCGCACATAAGACCTACAGACCTGTTTGTCTATTTTCATTGCAAATAATTTGCCATGCAACGGTCCAGAAGTATTATTATATGAATTTATTATTCATGTAGAGACATGCAGAGGCTACTTATAGGACGTGCAGACACACATTTCATTAGTCAGAGTTTAAAGTTTAAGTTTGAAATGCTGTTGCAAAACATGATCCATCTCAACAAAAATAATGTTGGATGGCAGACACTGAATACTTGGATGCAATGGTCAAATTAAATATATGTATATATTGTGAGCTGTATTGACTATACATGTCTTCATTCTGCATTTGCTTTCAAAAGGCCTGTGAACTCTTGAATTTGACCTAAAAGGAAAATTGTGAGGCTAAAATTTAAAGTGGCTGGTTTTGAGCATCAGTTGTCAAGTTTCACTATCCACACTGTTTGAGTTCCATTTTGCATTAAAACGTTTGAATACTGTAACATGTTTATATGTTGTAGCATGCTTTGTAAGATTTGCTACCTTATCAATTACATACATATTATGCAAATACTGTCTTTACCTTAATGTTTTAATAGCTGTGTTGCTGTATTGTCATTGTATACTGTCTGTATTTCTTGTTCTTTACCTTCCCTTCTATTTCCAATCCAAATTCATCTTCAGTTTGCGTGTCTTCTTTAATCATATTGTAGTGATCAATATTTGTGTGCGTCATGACCAATGAGCAGTCTGTCTTTTATCCTCCCTCTACCTCTGGTACCATCATAATGATGGTCTGTAATGATTCTCACCCTCCATTTCTCCTCCTCTATCCTCCTCTTCTCTCCACCTTTTGCTCCACTCCTGCCACCTCGTCCTCTTCTCCACTCTGTTTCAGATGTTTGAGGATTGGTTTAGTGGTTCTGGGCCTGATGGTTCAGGCTTGAGCTCAGAGTTGTCCTCTGACCTCAGCTCTGGTTTCAGTTCTGGGTTCAGTTCTGAATCCAGGTTTGCCTCTGGTTCTGGGCTTGACTTTGGGTCCTCTTGGGGTTCAGGAGAGGTATATCTTCCTGGTTTGCTTGGTTTAACCAGCAAACAATAAAAGGCAGAATTGCAGTCAAAAGCCTGAGTATTGATGAGGCAAAACTCATCTTCAATATAAAACATTACAGTAAATGTTAATTTGAGACAATCATAGTGCTTTATTTATATTACTGTAATTGTGTTTTTTTCTTGTTCAGAAAAAACAGTGACACCAGTGATAAAGATAAAGCTCACTGCCCCAATACTCAGGCTAATGATGTATATTATCTCCAACCATGTTATTCTGGCAGCTAGCTAAACAGATTTTTTGTTTTTTACCTAGCTGGCTGAAGTGCTCTGTGTGTGCGTGCGTGCGTGCGTGCGTGCGTGCGTGCATGCGTGCGTGCGTGCATGCGTGCGTGCGTGCGTGCGTGCGTGTGTGTGTGCGTGCGTGTGCTTACACACTGTATTACCTGCTTGGAACTTTGACAAGTAGCTTTGGTTCATTTACTTTCAGTTTAAATGTCATCATTACCAAATGAAACATTTCAGCATGAAGTTTCACTTTCCATGGTGAACGAACTGAAAGGAAATGAATTCAAACTTGTTGTGTAACCTCAGTTGGAGCTGCCACTTTGCGTTTAATACAACATGGTAAAGGAGCAAATCTGCCTTTTCACTGATCTGTTTTATGTTCTCGTGTTGTATATTGCCGTATATTGGCTGTTCTCAGTCAACGCAAATACCAAGGCATACTGATTTGCACCACATCTAAAACTGAGCTATTACATTTATTACTCAAAATGTATTTATAAGTGATACCTAAGTGGTGGATGAAGCTAAAAACATCATGACAATTTAGTCTGAGTCTTACCCATACTGAAACTAATAATATAATGCTAGTCCTAACAGTGGCTCTAGAGCAAAGCACATAAAACATTTAATTCTCATAAATGTGCTTATCAAATGTTATCATACCCTGCCTGTTGACATTTTGGCCCTAATTTAGCATATCAGTGTTTAAAATGGAAATGGGTTCAATTTCTTTACCACAGACAATTTCTTAACAATCCAGCTGTTAGTTTACAAAGTCCCTGGCCAGTAGTTCGTAGTATAGACTTTTAGTAGTACAGGCAATAAGTCAGTGTGCCTTGGAATTTAGTACTGAAAAAGTCTGAGGCCTCTGTTACACTATGTTGTCAGTACAGAAACATTGCTGTAACTTTGGTCTGATGCTGCTTAGTTAAAGGAATACATTTAATTTTTAACAACTTTCCTGTTAAGTGATGAGAGAACAGACAACATCATCCTTGCCTCTACGGTTGCTGACTCCACTGCTTCATGCTACATCTTAGCTGAATGACAGTAACCAAATCAAGCATATGGAGCTGAATGGGAGATACATGTAACTTAAATAAAATGAATATATGATGCAACAGTAGAGTTGGTCTTAATTGACTGTGAGGCTAGTAAGTCAACATTTACACAACACTGTCTAAACCAAAGTGGGTACTGAAGTTAATAACAATTTTGTAGCTGACTCAGTGTGGCATGGATGATCT